>JBBPBX010002819.1:23160-43621 GCA_038048925.1 Garcialebias charrua | reverse complement strand
CATTCATTCATTCATTCAACCTTTATTTATACAGGCTAGCCTCGTTGAGTCACGGGGACTCATTTACAAGAGGGACCTGTCTCACTCACACCAAACAACCATCCACTCTCACACTCACACCTAGGGTCAATTTAGAGTCACCAATCAGCCTAACAAGCATGTTTTTTGGTCTGTGGGAGGAAACCGGAGTACCCGGAGGAAACCCACGCATGCACGGGGAGAACATGCAAACTCCACCCAGAAAGGCCCCGGACCGGGATTTGAACCGGCAACCTTCTCGCTGAGAGGCAGCAGCTCTACCAGTTGTGCCACCGTGCTGCCCACTGCAGAACACTAGAAAGTAATTAAATCACTGAATCAGGTGTGTTGGAGCAGAGAAACAACTAAAACATGCAGGATGGTGTTCCTCAAGGAACATGGTTGGTTGGAAACCTATAACTGATTCAGTTTTAACTGCTGATGGGATCTATTTTAGTTGAGAAAACACAAATACAGAAAACAATTTAAAAAAATCAAAAACGCTGAGAGATGGCTGAGATAATGAATGTTTTAGCTGCAGCGGGAAACACTAAGTGTTTGTTGAAGCTTCTACTTTTGTTCTCTGTAAACAGTTCCTCTGTAATGTACTGAAGAGGATAAACCCTGAAAGCTACGTTTTGTTCCCATCGGCCTGTCATTTGGAGGACGGTCTGTGAAACTGGAAGGCCGCTCATTTAGCACCAGAGGAACAGGCGCCCCGTTGTCTCCAGAGCAAGAACATAGATTTCTGCTCTAAATGCTTTTTATCCAGTTGTGTATAAATATCAAATTAAATAAATGGATTTTATTTCTTTAAGTTTACCTAGCTGCGTAAGCGTATTCCAAATTGTCATTTTTAATTTAGGTGACCTGGTTTGATAATTGCTCATCGCCGAGGGAAAAAGGCGATAATGCTTTTGTCCATGTTTGTGAGTTTGATTGTCTAGAGCAGGGGTCTGCAACCTGCGGCTCTGGAGCCACATGCGGCTCTTTGGTTCCTCTGCTGCGGCTCTTTCAAGGTTTGACCAAAATGGACAAACCACTGCCAGTTTAACAGTTTCATGTCATTTATTTATCAAATTTGTGAATTCTAGTACTAATGCAAGGAATAAAACATACTTTAACTTTATGCTTTATTTCTTTAAAGTAGGATACTTAATTTTTCCACAAGTAAAAAAAAAACAACAACCTTAGACCTGCATAGTTCATTGTTCAAATTTCCACCCATCCATTATCTTTTACCTGATTCTTCCTTTTCAGGTCCCAGGGGTCACTAGTGCCCAAATTCAGCTATCATGGTACAGTATATGGCTCTGGTAACTCTCAGTCTTACTACTAATAAAATCTGACTGCTTTCAACGAATAAAACTTGCATTGGATATGCAAACTGAAATTTGTGTCACCATTGTTTAAATTATTTTTTATAAAAATAAATCTTTCTTTACAATAATCCTGTCTTTTCCTTTGTCTTTAAAGACCGTGTAAAGTGAAATTAAATTTGTGTTTTTATTTTGTCACACGGCATAAATATGTGTTATTAATCACCCATATAAATCTGACTGATTAAAAACATTGATTTCCTTATAAAATTAAGTCTCAAAAATCATGAAAAAACATGATTTTGCCTTGCTCTAGAACGCTGGGGGCGTGTCGCACGTGGGCGTGGTTTCAGCGCAGTACTGCGCCATGTCCAGCCCCCTTCAGAGCTGAGCTGTGTGGGGAGGCATACGGGGGAAGCAGAGATCCACCTGCTCTGTTTTTATCTGAGTTCTGGCTTCCAGCAGCTCCTTTTTCCAAGAGTTACGCTGTTTTTAGTGCACTAACAACTCTGGTTATGTTTTTAAAGTTGAGGACACATAACTCCGCTGTTATAATCAGCGCTATTTTAGAAGATGAGCGGACTCGCGGTCCGAACCGGTCACATCGCATGCGGGGTCTGATCGCCACACACACACACACACACACACACCGCGCGCGCGACCCGGTCACATCGCATGCGGGGTCTGATCGCCTCTCACTCACACACACACGCGCGCGCGACCCGGTCACATGCATGCGGGGTCTGATCGCCACACACACGCGCGCGCGCGCGGGGGGGGGGGGGCGGAGGTGCGCGGAGGTGCAGGTGGCATGTGGTCGCTCCAGCAGCACGCCAGTACTGGAGGGAGACGGTCGGTAGCGAGTGAACGGCTCCACCGAAGAACGCATTTATAACGGCTGGAGCTGCAGGGGGTGGGGCTTGTGACCGCGTGACGAAACGCGGTCACATTTAAACCACGCCTAAAAAATCCTGAAAGAGAAATGTGTTTATACACAGTTTGATCTATAACTCCAAAATTAATTGAGCTACAATTTTGAGACTTTTTACTCATTTACAAGATTACAATTACGACATTTATAATGTTTATTGAAGAAAATGTTGAAATTCACTTTACACGGTTTTTAAATATAAAAATATCAATGATTGTTTAAAATCATTAGATGTTTTTAGTTTTATGTCACTCCTACTGGCCTGAAAAGCCTCCTGCAACAAACTGCCGGGTACCCATCAGACGCATCCAAACGCTCCTGCCACCCCCTTTTGGCCGCTTGTCACTGTTCACACTGAAGCCACTGAAGACGTGTCTGATGACGCGCACTGGGAGGAGGCAGAGGAGGGGGTCTGGGTCCTTTTCCGGTCGGGTTGTTCGTGTCATGCACACCGGGCAGATAAAATCAGCTGCACGTGAGCCTCGTTACTACTTGAGTGGGTTTTCTACGAGCCGAACTGCAGCTCCAAAAGTCTTTGTTGAGATTAAAACGTTTTTTTTATGTTTGGGGTGATCGTAAGCTCGAGCGGACAGCGGCAACTGTAAAAATGCCAAGTTTCTTACCGGAGGCTGGTTTCTTCATGGAGGCTCGATGGGGTAATGGTACGTCCACACCGAACACGTTTTGAGCTGCAGGAGCGGCCGGTTTACATGCAAAGTCAATGGGGGACGCGCCTCCAGGGGTCATGCATCACGTCCGTTTTGAGCGGTGCGGCAAGGGCGGCAGAGCGTTTTCCGTGCATGCGGCGCGCGCGGCAGCCTCCGCCGCTCGAATTGAAAAAGCTGAACTTTTGCCGCTCAACGCGTCTTGACAACCAATCAGGGAGGAAAGAGGGAGAGTCAGCTATGTGACGCGGTAACGAGGGGATGGCTGTTGCGCAAGTGTGACGTATTGTTTGTGAGACACGGAAACAACCCGCAAAGTCCTGTTCATGTATGGAGGAGAAATAAAAAGGACCTTGCCTGGCGGAGTGCCAGTGAGGAAGTCGGGATATCGGGTAAGTTTTGAATTGTAAACTTTTCACGTTTAGCAAGTTTAAAGTGAAACTAAACCGAAATTTAACTTTTTTTAGCTGATAAACTCCCTAGAATGTGTTTAAAATGTTTCATAGCACTATGTCTGTGTTAATTTTCATGTAATTGTTTGTATTAGTTTAAATCGGCAATAAATGGTCTAAAAACGTGTTTACGGTAGCCCTATGGGTTGAACAGAGGAATTGCACCTTAATTTACTTGTTGGTCTAGGATTCGCAAAGTGACGT
The DNA here is from genome assembly GCA_038048925.1 of Garcialebias charrua. Classification (NCBI taxonomy): domain Eukaryota; kingdom Metazoa; phylum Chordata; class Actinopteri; order Cyprinodontiformes; family Rivulidae; genus Garcialebias; species Garcialebias charrua. Next base: position 40,032 of record JBBPBX010002819.1, on the reverse strand, counting down.
GTTTTCGCAAGCTTTCGTCACGAACTTGGTTCAAGCAGAGCCAATCCCCTGCAGAGATGAGACGGTCCTCACTGCAGTTCATACCTTATCCACCTTATTCTTGGGGGTGTCACTGTAGAAGCGAATGTGCATTGTACTTCCTGTCCGACACCGGAAGTGCCTGTATTCCATAGGCGGAGTATGGATCGCGGGTGTTTTTGAAAGTTATTTTCATTCATTTTATCGGAGCAAACACAGCTTTTGTTTAAACGGAACGTTTACTGAAATGTCCTACCGGGGTTCAGGTACCTGCTGTGCTGTTCGCGGCTGCACCAACAACCGGACCAAGCTAAATCTTTGGCTAAAACAACAGTGTTTTCAACACGGACCCAAAACAAAGAAAGAGTGTTCCTGCATCCTACTCTATGGCTGTGTCTGCGCGATCAGGTAACATCTGTAATTTCTTTTTATTCAGGGAGGGTTTATTAATGAGAGTTTTGGATGATTTACTGTCTTAAAATGATATATGTCAGGCGCGACCGGTGTTACAGAACACCGTGACTTTTAGCCGAGATAGCTGCTAACAAACGTTAGCCGAGAGACAGGAGCAAACGCGTTGCTATTTATGTATTTTTAAATTATGTCTGCGCGATCAGGTAACATCTTTTTATTCGGGGAGGGTTTATTAATGAGAGTTTTGGAAGATTTACTGTCTTAAAACGATAGATCTCAGACGCGACCGGTATTTTTAGCCGAGATAGCTGCTAACAAACCTTAGCCGAGAGGCCGGAGCAAACGCGTTCGCTATTTATGTATTTTTAAATTATGTCTGCGCGATCAGGTAACATCTGTAATTTCTTTTTATTTGTCCCTCCTCTTTTAACAAAACGAGTGGTGTTCCCACATTTTTAATGAACTAAAACAACAAAGTTTGGACTGTCTTCAACTGTATTACTCGCATGTAAACAAACGGTGTTTCCGGTCAACCGGAAGTCGTGTGCACATTTCGCGCAAAGCGTCATGGGGCGTAGGAATAACGTGGATATGGAAGTGATACATTTCACTCCTGAAAGCTCTGCAACAAAGCATATTATAGTTTTCGGAATGGCACTAGTTATTTGTGTATTTTAACTTATTTATTTTAAAAATATTTTTCACTTCATCGAAACTATCTGGTTGTATTTGTTTTAATACTGTGCGATAGATGAGCAATGCATGAATGCCTGGTTGGGTCAGTGGTGAACGATCTGGGTTGGAATCCGGGAGACCCGGGTTCAATTCCTGGCCATGGAGAATTTTGTAATATTGTTTTTTTAAGCCTTTTGTTTTGGATAAGTCGGGTGGAATAGATACATACATCTACATGTTTATTCTTTGTTGTTGCTTGGTTTATGTTGTTGGCTAGACTTTTAGTTTGTTTTAGGTTGTTTGCTGGAGGAGGCGTGAAGGCAGCAAATCCCCCCACCTCCTCCACCCTTGTCTCTCAACACGCCCATTTTGAGGGAGATTTTGAATTTGCTACGGGGGCGGAGTTAAAGCTCCAGAGGGCATTTAGTGCCTCTTTAAGCTTTGCTAGCTCCTCCCACACGCCACTGCTGCTTCTCGTTCCGGTCTGAACACCAATGCGTCCCGTGCGTCCAGCTTGAGGCGTTTCGCGCTTTTTGGCCGCTCAAAAAGCGTTCGGTGTGGACGTACCATAAGTTTAAAAAGTCCAAAAAAAGTCCAGTTGTCGTTGCGTCATCACATAGCAGAGTCTCTCCCAATTGGTTGCTGCGACGCGGCGAGCAGCGTCGAGCCGCCAAAGGTCAACTAGGCGAACTTTGGCGGCTCAACGCTGCTCGACGCTTCGGCTGCGTCGCGTGCGCGGAAATGAACTGCTGCGCGCCGCAGCGCCGCTTCAAACACTCAAAACGCGCCGCTTCACGATTCTACGCACCTCGACGCGTCTCCACATAGACTTTCAATGTAAACCGGCCGCTTCCGCTGGCCGAAACGCGTCTGGTGGGTTACAGGCCACCAGTGGATGATCATGGTAAGTTTTGTGGCTCTGGACATTTTAATTTAGTGAGCGAAGGGACAGAAATGGCTCTTTGAATCGTAAAGGTTGCAGACCCCTGGTCTGGAGCGTCAGCAAAATATCTCAAGCACTAAAGGACAAAGTTTAATGGAACTCTTGCAACATAATCCCTGGGTGTTCATCTACAATTTATTACTTTTCTGAGTCAGCCTGATTCAAGATGATTGCCACGGCCGATAGATCTTCGTAAGCACTAAAAAAATTTTTTACGGTTTGACCAAAGTGGCTACAACAGGTGAGCCGCCTGGCCTTGTGGTGCGGACACAACAATCTCACTCTCAACGTGGAGAAGACAAAGGAGATTGTTGTGGACTTCAGGAAGAGGGATGCCCAACATCCTCCTCTGACCATCAACAGCACCGCAGTGGAGAGAGTAGACAGCACCAAGTTCCTGGGAGTGCACGTCTCAAAGGACCTGTCCTGGAGCAGGAACACTGCAGCACTGGCAAAGAAGGCTCACCAGCGTCTCTACTTTCTCCGCAAGCTGAAAAGGGCTGGAGCTTCAACCCCCATCATGAGCACCTTCTACAGAGGTGCCATAGAAAGTGTCCTGACCAGCTGCATCACTGTGTGGTTTGGTGCATGTACTGCATCCTGCCGCAAGAGCCTCCAGCGCATTGTGAGAGCAGCTGAGAAGATCGTGGGCACCTCCTTGCCCTCACTGCAGGACTTACACAGCAAACGCCTCACTCGGAAAGCCCACCGCATGGCAGGTGATCCCACACACCCACTACACAGCTGCTTCAGACTGCTGCCATCAGGGAGGAGACTGAGGAGTCTCCAGGCTCGAACCAGCAGACTGAGAGACAGCTCTGTTCATCAGGCAGTCAGAATGCTAAACACTCTGCCTGCTCTGCCTCCCCTCCCATTTGAACTGCCTTAACACTAAAACTTTCTCACATATTATCACTCAACACAAAGTTTTTAACACTAGACTCTGTGTCACCAAACGGGTTTTCACTAAACTCTCGGTCATGTGCTCATACAGTTTGCACTACTTCTCATAATTGCACTAATGTCTGTATTACATCACTGCCTATAATCATAATACTGTTTACATTCTCTGTTTACATTTATTAATACTGTTTACTTTTATTACTACTGCTTACATGTAATTACTACTGTTTACATTTATTTACACTACTTTAATATCTACACCACTGCTGGTACATATACAGTGTGCTCTGAACGGTCTTATTTAGGGATGCCCAATGTGCCTTACTGCATATGCCACTTTTTGCCTCTACAACAACATCAACTACTACCTCATACATATACTGTGTACATTGACTCATTCGCTGCTTTGCCACTTTGCAAATGTCAATGCTAGAAACCTTTAGTTTATTTTAGTTATACTTTTTATACTCTTTTTTTATACCACTATGCAAAAAAAAAAAAAAAAACACACAGGACAGTGTTAGTTTTACTATTTTTATGCTTATGTCTATTATTATATGTTTCAGTGTTTCAATGTTTAGATGTTTACTGTTGCACCGAGGGACTGAGAGAAACGCAATTTCGGTCCTGTGTATGTCCTGCACTGTACATATTGCAGATCTGACAATAAAGTTGACTTTGACTTTGAACTTTACTCTTAACATGAGATCTTTGACCATCATGGCGACATGCACTCCTACAAGAATGCTCAATCTTTAATATATTATTACTCATCTTTCAGTGTCTAAATTAAATAAACCCTGACTCTAAATGAGCCAACATTTAGCTGTAGTTAGTATTTATAAGAGTACTAAAACGTTTTAGGGGGTGTGTACCGTATGTGTGTGTGTGTGTTGAGTGTGATGATGTCATGGCTGAAGTGATTCACTAATGGGCTCTGAGGGGTTATCAAATGAAGCCTTTCCTGCCTAACCTAATGGCTTCGTGGCTACTGTGGTTGTACGTGTGTGTGTGTGTGTGTGTGTGTGTGTGTGTGTGTGTGTGCGTGCGTTGTGTGTGTGTGTGTGTGTGTGTGTGTGTGTGTGTGTGTGTGTGTGTGTGCATGCGTACGTACTCTAATCTAAGGAGAAAGACTCCTGTGCTTCTTACTCCCTTCTTTATCAAAAGATAAAAGGAAAGATTATTTTATCGACCAAAAAGACAGAGGAAGCTCAGGGAAGCTTCTGTTCTACTAAATTAGTTGTAAACACACTACACAGGATAAAAAAAAAAATCTTATTCAGTCACTTTTGATGCCACTGGCCTACATAATAAAAATAAAGGGCCAGCATTCCCTGAAGGAACACATACAGTATCACCTGCCACGTCTCATACCAGACTGTTTTATGTTGAGAAATGATGGAGCTGGATTGTTTACAACCTTTAAATAACATTATGTGTGATCTCAAGTGATATTACATTAAAAAGTGATGCACGTGCATGCAGACACTTGAGTTTTGATAATGAAAACGGTTACATCCATAATGGTGAAAAGGCGAATGCTTGTTTGGACAGAGGATTAGGTTGGATCGCTCCTACACGGAACATGTTGAAATAGGGTGAGCAGCACAAACAGCACTCTGCTACTGTTGTTCATCTACGGGTGCAGAAAAACTGACTTCAGCTGTCCATACCAGACATGATGCTTTACAACACCACCAGGTATTTCCCAAGATCCTCCACTCTGATCTGAATTCAAAAAGATTCAGTTTCAGAAAAAAACAGCTGCTGTTGTCGTGTACACAAACAACCAAAACGCAACAGAAACAGCCTGATGCATGCTCATGTAGAGCAACAGAAATGGGTCTGTCACGATAACAAATTTTGCTGGGCGATTAATTGTCTCAGAAATTATTGCGATAAACGATAATATTGTTTGAAATTTGACAATAATTAGTAATTACATATTGTCAAATTTAAGAAGAAATTTTACATTTTTGTGTGTAGTACCTTTTTTGACCAATGAATGGAAGTATTAAACATTTTGAATCGAAGGATGGATAGTGAGGGAGCGAGCAGCGTGTCCATTTAAGAAAAATGGGAGGGAGACCCCTTGACATGACATGGGCTGTCTCTCTGTCTCTCCTTCCTTTTTTGTTCTCAACATGGTTGACGCTCGGTGTGGTTTGAGCTCTTTAGCATAGCACTTTTCACACAAAGCTTTTTTTTTAATCAGTAAACAAGTTCTCAGCTTCTTTTTGCAGAGAAAAACAACTTTTTTCACGAAGTCATGGGTTTCAACTGTGAATTTTGAAGTTTTGACAAGACAGCGGTTTTTCACTCGAGGTTAGCCTGTTAGCTTAGCTCGTAGTTTACCGGTAGCTTTTCAGCTTAGCTGCTTTTAACTATCCAAAAACATGATTTTTGGACAGGTTAAAACAGATTTTAAAGAGAAAAAAGAAAGGGAGGGGTCAGTGAAGAGCACCGGAGTACAGCCTTTTGTCATCCAGTTCAGTCGAAAGAGAGAGAGAGACACAAAGAAACGATAAACCCAATAAATGAAAATCAGGTAGATAATTTTCATTTATTGTGCGATTCATTGATTTACTGTCTATCGCGACAGGCCTAAACAGAAATGCTGTTTTTGCTTCAAAAATGGCGTCCCGTTAACAGGTTAAAGTCTCAGTTATAATAATAATAATAATAATTAATTCAATTTATAACGCACTTTTCATTACTGAAAATCTCAAAGTGCTACACATATATTGAATGCTACACACATTCATAAACCGGTGGCGGCAGACTACCATGCAAGGTGCTTTCCAGTCCTACCGGGAGCAACTCAGGGTTAAGTGTCTTGCCCAAGGACACAACGACACATGGTGCGGGTCCCGGGAGTCGAACCGCCAACTTTCCGATCGGGAGACGACTGCCATTACCACTACACCACGGCCGCCCCAAATTATAGCCATTTTGTGTTTTCTTATGTCAGCTGGTTGTGGTATAGCCATCTTGAATTAGGTAGACTCCAAAAGGTAATCAGTTGTACATCCAACGATTACATTCTGAAAGTTTCAAGTGATCCATGGCTTATTGGGCTAACGGTACCAACAGGTTACACAAACACAAAAAGACAAAATCACTATCACTCAGCCTCGAGGGCGGTGCTGTAATGAGAAAACAGTAAACGCCTCATTCTGTGCTCCTCGTGATCACAGCTCAGATCGAGCAGAAATACTTTGTCTAATCTTCTCACCAAACAGTCACAGAACATTCAGCCGTGTTTTTGTGTGTATGCGTTGCGGCAATAAATGTGTGTTTGTTGGCTTAATATTGACAGGGAGCCTCATGACTGGTGTCTGCTGTGTGGGCTGAGCAGACAAGGCTGAACACGGTCCAGGCGGCGCACGCTGCAGCCTGCCTTCATGCTCAAACAGCAGCTCAGATAGACGGATATGTAGCAACTGTGGACCTATCGCAGGCAAAGCTCTTCTGATAACTACTGAGGGATAACAATGAGCTGCACCACAAAAGTCTTTGGCAAGTGGGCTGAGGTTTTGCCCTTTTGGCCCTTGAGAGGTGTCAAGAAAAAGGTGTTTAAGTGGCAACAGAAAAGCTACAAAAAATGTCACATTGAGAACATCTGGGGAATGTAACGGGATCAGAGAAGGATCCAATCATTCGTTCTGGGGAAATCGCACAAGAGCACAGTGGTTCATGAGATATTTTGCTAACAGGCATACATGCAAGAGTCAAGTTTCTGAACGTGAACTCAACATTTCTCTTTGCGTTATGGAATTTAGCAGTGAGGCAACATGCGTGCTTGGTGAAATACCAGCCGAAGGGTCGTGTTTTGCTTCCTTCGATGATCATCTTCTCGTGTAACAATGCTGACTTAGTGCCACGCAGCAAGACTCAGGCTGGTTATTAAAACTTCATGGCTGCAGAGCCACTATGAGCTCAGACACAGGAGGACCAGGCCTGAACTGATTCAGCAATGAGTCACACCTTAGTCTGTAATTATTAATAACACTCCATGTGTAAACAGATAAACAGAACTGAAGACGCAGTGTAACCGCTGAGCGCTGAATGGCGGCGCTGAAATTAGCTGAAGAAGCTAAAAAGTGAGCTGTTGAACCTTAAAATAAGCTAAAAGCTAAAAGAAACAAAATGTCAGTTAAAAAAAAACAAAAATGGCAATCAGAACTCTAGCCAGAAGTAACAAACCACTAGCTAAAAGCTAAAGTAGCAAAATGGTATCTACAAGAAAAAAGTAGGAGAAGCAGATATTAGTAAGGAGGTAAAAGCTAAAAAACAAGAAAAGGTTAGCTGAAAACTAAAAGTAGCAAAAGACTACCAGTAGGTAAAATTAGCAGAATGATAACTTAAAAGAAAAAGTGGATAAGCGCCAACTAAAAGTAAAAAAAGCAAAGGGTTTCAAAAAACCTAAATGTAGAAAAGACTAAATAAAAGCTAAATGTATCATAAGGCTAGCTAATAGCTAAATTGTTGGCTATTAGCTAAAAGTTGCAAAAGGTTAGTTGAAAATTAAACGTAGAAAAACAACTAGCTAGCTAAAATTAGATCAAATTAAAGCTAAACATAGCACAATGCTAAGTAGCATAGGAGAATGTAGAAAACCAAAATGGGCAAAAGGCTAGCTTAATGTTAAAAGTGCAGGAGGCTAATTGAAAACTATAAGCTGAAAGGTAGCGAAAAGTACAAAAGGCAAGCTAAAAGTAGCTAAAAGCAAACAGTAGCCAATTGCTAATGTCAAAAGAAGCAGAAAGGTAGCTAAAGAGAGAAACTGTTTGCTGAAGCTTTCAAATCTTCATGTACAGTACTGTATACTGTATTTCTATGGGGAAAACATTTGTAAATAAAGTTAAATGTGTTTGAAAAGTACTAAACTTACAAAAAACAAAAGTACAGCACACATCTAAATGAGCTGAACATTCTGAGGTCTGAACATTAGAGATAGCACAAAACTACAGAAAAATGAAAAACATGTGAAAACAATCTTGTGGTTCACTGAAAAACATCTGTTTGGTCCATGTGTTTGTGTTGCTGTGAGAAACTGACAGGACCATATGCTGATCCACACACCAAATGGTTTCCATTTCCAAACCCAGGGGAGAAACCAATGAGCCAAATAAACACTTGTTTGTTTGTTTCCTGCACAGAAAAAAATAAAAACGTCCAAGGCTTGGCACCCTGGCAGACATCTCCAAAAAGCTCTCATTATCAGCTTTTTAAAATCCCATTAAACCATTACCAGATTAAGCTTTGGACTAATTTAAATGGTAATGGAGGCTACATTAAATGAAGAAGAAAAAACAACAACATATGTTTACAATTATTTCTGTGTTTTGTAAAAGAAAAAGGATAAATTAAAACCAAAAATTGCTGATGAGGACAAGGAGGAGCTCTAGTCCAGAGCTGCATGAGAGACCCATGAGGTCCACACCCATCCATCCGACCATTGCAGTCATTGTTTCCATTTCTTCTCCCGTTCAGGGCGGAAGCTAAAAAAAACAACGACAAAAAACTAAGATAAAAGAGAGTTGGAGCTTTTCTTGCCGTGTTTAGGGTCCGGGTTTTTCTCCTCCAGCTCCATTCTCACGTTCCTGCTCGGCTCCTCGCGACAGATCAAACCGTCGACAGCTCAGTTACCATGGAAATGTCGAGGCGGAGAGCCCCCTATCAAAAACCACAAACAGACCGCTGCTGCTACAGAAGCGCCGAAGAAGAAGACCCTCCCAGATCAAACGGAGCGTTCCAGGCTAACGGAGAGTGGCTACAGCCAATCAGAGAGCGAACTGTACAAACTGACAGCTTTGTTAACCAATCAGAGAGCTCAACGCGAAACGAGCCCGCCCAACTGCGATGGAATGTAAAGGGTGGGAACATAGATGTCATATACAGTATATACAGTACAGTATATATAATGTCTATGGGTGGGAAGACTCGTGTGTTTTTAAGTGACTAAAACGCATTTAGATTAATTGAAACATGTAATAATAGTAAAACTATAATTGTGTTCTTGTTAAAAAAAACTTTGTTTTTATTGAATAACTGAATAACAAGCCCACTGCAATAAAAAGCCATCAGTTAATTTTAAATATTAAAAGCTAGTGTCGTTTGAGTGAATGCTTATTGCAGGCCACCTTTGAGGTTTAGCTTGTGCTAAAGTTTATTTGTAAAACTGACTGAGTTATAACCTTTCTTTGTGTGTGTTTATTAAGTTTGAGATTTTTATTAATGTAAAGTGCGGTATAAATTGAATTCATTATTATTATTATTATTATTAAGTTCAGTTTGCTGTGGCGGCCATATTGAATTGGATCAACTCTAAACAATCAGTTGTGCACCCAGTATTCATTTGCTTAAGAGTTGCATTAAAATCTATCCAGTGGGTCATCAAATATTTTATTAACACTAAACAAACATGCACACAGCCAAAAACACTATACTTTCCCTTTGGTGTCTGGCATTTTAATAAAGCCTTAGATTAGTTTTTGTATTTAAAAATTAAGTAATTTTTAAATTTTGACCTAATAAAGTCTAAATAATCTTCAGACTTGTGTTTTAATCTTCCTGTATGCTCTGCTGATTCCAGAGCAAAAAATTTGAATTTTTACAGCTTTAACATTTAATTTTAGTGTAAATTTGTAAGAACAAAGTAATGTTTAATTCACGGCTGTGAAGTTCCTTACAATGAGTCAGAGAAGAGTGAACCTGCACTTTCAGCAAAGACGTGTTTTCATGTTTGGTGATATTTTTGTGATTCCATGCAGATCTGAAGAAGCTCCAGGGCATAAAATAAAAAAAAAACTTGAAAAGATAAATACAAGACGTTGTCACCCATCTTTAGATTACACTACAGCACTCGGTTAACTGGAACTGCTGACCACAAACGTGTCGAGTGCAGGTTTTCTGGGAAAGCGATGAATAATTAAAATGTATGAAATTTAATCAGGTTTATAAAACCTCTGAGACACAATCCCATCTGCCCATTATCTTTAGCTGCTTCTGGTTCATAGGGAGCTGGCGCCTACATCCAGCAGCTGCTGTGTGAGGGGCGGGGGCCCTGGACAGGTCGCAAGTCCATCACAGGGACACATGGAGACAAACGAGACAACCATTCACACCTGGGGACAAGTTGTAACCAGAGCCCCAGGAGAAAGCCCACATGTGCATGGGAGAACGTGTTAACTCCACAAAGAAAGGTTGGGAAGCAAACCGTCTCGCTGAGCAACTCCAACCACTGTTCCAGCGTGCCGTGCCACCTGCATTTTGTTTCACAAAATGTAACCAAATATCACATTTCCTGTGAAAATGCTGTGTTAACGCCAGGTGCTGAATGAGTTCGCTGAATACGCTGAAATTGAATTGTTAAAGCTAGACTAGCTAAAAATAACAAAAATAGTTAAAAGCTAAAAGTAGCAAAAAGCGACCTCAAAGGTAGAGGTAGCAAAATGCTAGCTAAAAGCAGTAAAATTATTGCTAAAAGCTAATCTTAACGAGAGTTAGCTACAAGCTAAAAATAGCTATTCAATCTAAATATATAAATATTGTATAAATGGAGCAAAATTCAAAAAGCTTAAAGTACTGTAACTAAGTTCATGTGAAAAAGCGGTAATTGTTAGCTAAAAGCTAAAGTAGCAAAAGGCTAAAAAATGTTAAAAGCATTAAAACACTTGTAAAAGCTAAAATTAGAAAAATTATGTCTAAAAAGTAAAAGTAGCAAAGAGCAAATAAGCCAAAAGTAGCAAAAGGGCTGGTATACTTTAAAGGTAAAATTGGAAAAGGCTAGCTGAAAGTTTAATTGGCTTGCTAAAAGCTAAAGTAGCTAAAGGCTAAAAAAAAGTTAAAAGTATTAAAACACTTGTAAAAGCTAAAATTAGAAAAATTATGTCTAAAAAGTAAAAGTAGCAAAGAGCAAAGCCAAAAGTAGCAAAAGGGCTGGTGTACTTTAAAAGTCAAAATAGTAAAAGGATAGCTGAAAGTTTAATTGGCTTGCTGAAAGCTAAAGTAGCAAAAGGTAGCTAAAACAAAAAGTAGCCATAACGTAGCTAAAAGTTGAAAAGGGTTTGCTACAAGCTAAAGACGACAGAATGGTAGCTAAAAGTAGAACTGCAGTTGAAAACTAAAAGTAGCATCTGAAGATAAAGATAAAATCATTTTGCTGAAGCAGATAAAAAAAAATGTTTTTAGGGAAATAAATCAATCTCAATGTATTTTCTGGGAGAGAAAAAAAATGTAATGAGTCTCCAGCTCAATGGGATTAACCTGTATAAATAAAGGTTGAATGAAAAAAGAAGTTAAATAATTTGAAAAGTACAGAAGTTACAGAAACCAAAAGAATGTCTCCTGAATGAGCTGAATATTTTCAGTAATGAATGATAGAAATAGCTCAACTTATGCAGAAGCAGTTGGACTGCAAAAAAAAAGTTCAGAAAATTAAAATAAAACAGTAACTAAGAACCTTCAGAACCTTCATTTTATTTCATAGATATACTTTTTACTTTTTATATTTTTATACTACCGGTACTATGCTAAAACTCAGGACAGTATCACACTTTTATTATTTAATTTTATGCCTATGTTTATTAAATGTTTTAATGTTCAAATGGTTACTGTTGCACCAGGGGTCTGAGAGAAATGTAATTTCAATCACATATTGTAGTTGACAATAAAGTTGACTTTGACTAAAACAAAAAGAAGCTGGGATTATTCAGGGTTTTTTCCTACGTTTGCATTGTGAATATTCTTTGTCACAGTCATTTTTGACGTTGCAGTTCAGGTAATCTGCAGTTACAACTATTCACCACCAGAGGGCAGTCCTACACAGGCCAACAAGCTGGCATCTGCAGCTTAGCGCTTTCGGCCAGTGGTGTAGTCTACGTGATACTCAGGTATATGGAGTATACCCACTAGAAAAGCTTAAGAATTTCAGTATACTCACTTAAAACTGCCCAATGATACATGACATATCATTAGACATGTGTCATTGATACGTTAATCGGCAGCTAAACACTTCCGTAACAATCTTATTGAATGCAGCGCTTTGCTTTGATACCGTTTTGTAGATTATGTAACATGTTTTTAATACAAAGCCAACTGTTGTACAAAGTTTGTTGTCAAATATAAGTATCAGAGAAGTTTGGAAATGTTCAATGTGCTTAAAAAATCAAAATAAATTTATGATTACAGTACATTGTACTAACCAGTACTTTGGTTTCTAAGGACATACACACTACAAAAATGTAGACTACACCACTGCTATTAACCGAAAGGTTGCTGGTTCGAGCCCACCCCGAGACGACTTTCTTTACTGATACAAAATATCCTTTACTTTTTATGAAAACAACTTTTTCTATCATTAAATCGTAACATATGCCACACAACTCTCAGTCATGTGCTCATTCAGTTTGCACTACTTCTCATATTTGCACTAATGTTTGTATTACATTACTGCCTATAGTCATACTACTGTTTACATTCACTGTTTACATTTATTAATACTGTTTACATTTATTACTACTGTTTACATTTATTACTACTGTTTACATTTACACTACTTTTATATCTACACTACTGCTGATACATATACAGTATTCTCTGACTAGCCTTATTTAAGGATGCCCAATGTGCCTTACTGCATATGCCACTTTGCCTCTATACCAACATCAACTACCTCATACATATACTGTGTACATTAACTCATATGCTGCTTTGCCACTCTTTGCAAATGTCAATGCTAGAACCTTCAGTTTATTTTATAGATATACTTTTTATACTTTTTATACTACTATGCAAAAACTCAGGACAGTATTACACTTTTATTATTTCATTTTATGCTTATGTTCATTAAATGTTTAGTGTTTTAGTGTTGGTGTAAATTTTCATACTTTTATACTACTATGCAAAAACTCAGGACAGTGTTACACTTTTACTATTTTATGCTTATGTTTATTAAATGTTTTGTTTTAGTGTTTAAATGGTTACTGTTGCACCGAGGGACTGAGAGAAACGCAATTTCAATCTTGTGTATGTCCTGTACATATTGCAGTTCTGACGATAAAGTTGACTTTAACTTTGACTTTGATTCACACTGTACTTGAACCGTGCTAGAGTTTTCTTCTACCGGGCCGAGACCTAGGCTTTTAGGCGGGCCAGAGTTCGCTTTTTTGTTCCGTGACAGAGTTCGATGGCGTGTTCACACCTCCCCAAATGAACCGGACTTCCTAGGCAAATGGACTAGAGTTAGGGACAACAGGGCTGGTGTGAATGCACCCCTAGTTTACGCATTCTCCAGGAGCAATTTCAGATAAGTTGGCCTGTCCAAGGCCAGAGGGGAGGCCAAATTCAGATAAACAACAATCGTTTGGGCCACCAGACTCTGTTTTCTGTCTGCCTACAAGCTCTACTGGTACACTCACTGGTGAATCCATACAGCCAGAATTAGTGGACATTCCGCCCCGTTCGTGCTCGATTAACTTTCTCCAAGAGTGGATCCTTCATGCTTGCATGCTCCAGGAGCCGCAAATGTCCTATGGTTCTCAGAAATCGCGTCCAGCTTGGCGTTGAGCTCGGTAAGCAAAGGAGTTTGAGAGCTTGAGGCACAAATTAGTCTTTCATATAAGGCTGGCAGCTTTACCATGGCCAAAACGGCTGCTGACATCTTCCTAGTTTGTCGATATCCAAGCTATCCACAATTCCAAAAAACAGAAACCCTATTATCATAAATCCAATAATGTACACATCTTCTATGTCCTCCACAACAGAACAGATAGGCACACCACCTTCCACTTATTCTACGAATCAATGACATACCCAGCTGTGTGGGTCCGTTCAGGGCATGAGGGCTTCCAGCCCCCAGTTGTCTGGTTGGAAAAAATGTATCCGTTGCAGTGCTGGGCAACGCTAATCCAAAAATTAGTTCAGCTATTTCTAAAGCGCTTATTAATTTATTTAGGTCCGCAATTTCAAAAGCGCTTATGTCTTAGGAAAACTCGCGGAAGCTAATTTTAAAAGCGCTAAAGTGCAAATGGCGAACTACTTTTTAAAATCCAGCAGATTTGACCATTTTGTGAAACAGTTAAGCTCAGGAACCCTTGTGCTATAAAATCAGCTAAGAAATATATATTTTTAAGCGTTTATTTAGCTAAATTTAAAGAAATAAAGCCGTCCCACCCGCGCGCATGAAATGGCGAACTACTTTTTTTAATCCAGCAGATTTGACCATTTCGTGAAATGGTTAAGCTCAGGAACCCTTCACTGGCTACCGGTTCATCTTCAAATCCAATTCAAAATTCTCATGTATGTCTACAAATCGCTGAACAGTCTCGCCCCCGCCTATCTCTCGGATCTGATACACCCATATGTCCCTCCACGTGCTTTGAGGTCAGAGGATCAGGTACTCTTAATAGTTCCAGAAACTCGCCTTAAGCGCAGGGGTGACAGGGCTTTCTCTGTAGCAGGCCCAAGACTCTGGAACGAGTTACCGCTGCTCATCAAACAGGCCCCCTCCCTCTCGGTTTTCAAATCCCGGTTAAAAACTCACTACTACTCCATCGCTTTCAATGCCAGCTGATTTGTATTGGATCGTTTTATTTATGATCTGCAATGTTTTTATGTTTTTCGTGTTGTACTTCATTGTCTGTGTTGCCTGTTGCGTGTTTGTTTGTCCAGCACTTTGTGTGGACTTGTTCCTGTTTAAAGTGCTTTATAAATAAAATGGTATGGTATGGTATGGTATAAAGTCAGCTAAGAAATATATTTTTTCTCAGCAAAGAAATAATTGTTTTTACCGTGTTTTCTTGTAAAGTAAGTCCTTCGTGCGGGCTCGCTTCTGTGGCAGCCATTTTGAGCAGGGCAAATGAGGCGCTGACGCGTCGCGTAGCGTAGCGGTGATGCATAACATGTAATAGCCAATAAGGCCCCTTAGGGCGGGCCCCACTCTTAAATCAACCAGACGAATGCTCATGGACCACATCCGGCGCTGACCGGATGTGGTCCATGAGCAGTCGTCCGGTTGATTTAAGAGCCCGTAAATAAGTTTTTTCGTTTTTACTGATAGATAATTAGTTATTAGCGGTACTGCATTTCAAATAGAAATAGCGCGAATCCGCTTATGAATTATACAAATTTGTAAATGCGCTATAGCGCTAACAAATTGTTTAGGTCCGCTATTAGCGGATTAGCGCTTTAGCGGGCTGGTGCCCAGCTTGGATCAGTTGCGTTGAGGGACCAGCTGACCAAATCCATAAGAATTTTCGATTCAGAAGGTGTGTAAAGAGAGGCTCTGAGGTTGACAGGGCAAAAGAGCAAAAAAAGCAGGAGGGAGAGAGGGCAAGAGTGACCGTCTTCATCAAAGACATAAAGAGTAACATTGATTTTGTCCGTCCTGTTGCAGCAGAACTTACAGCTGTGAGTGCAGCAGCACCGTGAACCGAGGGGTACAATAGGTGCTAAAGGCAGTTTGTTGCACGCTGAAGTGAATCAATACCAACGGTAGGAGAATCTTTAACACACTCCACGTTCACCTTCATTTTGCATTCAACACGGCAAATTTCTGCCAAATCAGTGCAAACTTAAAGTAAAGTCTGCGATGCTGAGCACATCTAAACCTCATTTTAATCATGTAAATGTACCTCCCCCCTGTAAACCCCCATACAATTGACCCGACAATTACAATCAACCTCCCTGGTGAGGTGTTCCGGGCACGTCCCACCGGGAGGAGACCCAGAGGAAGACCCAGGACGCGCTGGAGGGACTATGTTTCTCGTCTGGCCTGGGAACGCCTTGGGATTCCCCCGGAGGAGCTGCTCCAAGTGGCTGGGGAGAGGGAAGTCTGGGCCTCCCTACTTAGGCTGCTACCCCCGCGACCCGACCCCGGATAAGCGGAAGAAGATGGATGGATGGATGGATGGATGTAATCTTTTGTTGGATGTGAAACTACAGTCAGCTGTGGCGGTCTGAGGAATGTGGTCCTCAGCTGTCTGTTATTACCACCACTCAGAGGAAACAGGATTTGTGCTGCAGGTGGGACGGCAACAGACAGTGCAGCTGGACCTGTCTGCTCCAGTCTGTCCTCACATCGCACAGAGAGTCCGAGCACAGGACAGATGGGAACAAAAGAGGTAGCTGTTTGTAGGAATCCCTCAGCAGCTCTCACTGATAATCTCCCAGGACAGAGAGGCAGGGCTGAAGAAGAACAAGACTATCAATAATTTATGAAAATGGCATCAAACAGACACAGAAGTGAATTCATCGTCCCCACTGTCTCTGCATGTTTACACTTGAGAGCTTAAAAATTCATCATACTCCTCGAACCCACCATCCAAATAAAATATTTTAAACACAAACACTTTACAGAACTTTTCTTTGGTACAGTTTATTGTAACATGCAGCTGGTTCAGCTGCACACTGAAAAAAGGTCTGCTGCTAACTTAAAGAGGTAGTTCAGATATTTGGATGTTGGCTTCCTTGGAAAGGTAATGATCAATTAATATCCTACCTGTTGAAAATAGCTCTTTAAGCAACCTCACTTTAAGGAAACAAGGTTTATTTTGGCTGGATGGATGAGCTAATAGCTAGTCAAAATGAGGAAAAGACCAAAGAAGATAGTTGTTACCTTTTAATAATCTATCTATCCACCCACCCTCCCATCCTCTTCACTCACTTCTTCCTTTTTGAGAACATGCACATTCCACCCAGAAAGATCCCCATTAAATCCAGCAACCTTCTCACTGAGAGGCAACAGTTCTACCACCTGAGCCACCGTGCCGCCCTTTTAATAATTCCACTCTGTATAAATTTATAGCTGTTCATTCTAATGCTATCTAATAAACTGTTTCACCATCATCAATTTTATATTAAACAATGGAAAAGAAACCTGATAAATAAAATTAAATAAAACCTGAGAATGCTAC
>JBBPBX010002819.1:0-15484 GCA_038048925.1 Garcialebias charrua | reverse complement strand
GAGGGTTAAAAAAAAACAAAAAAACAACCGAGTCCCGAATGAATCCGGAAACGCGGCCGAAAAGTGTCGAAGTGTGGAGTGACTTTTGTCACGTCTCCACCCAGAAGGAAGGGATGAGTTTCCATGGAGGTTTATGAGAGTGAGAGTAAAACTGCATATTTCCTGGTGCATTTTTGTGTACAGCTGGACCAGTGCTCTGTTTTTATTTTTTATTTATTTTATAGACCTTTTTAATAAGATATAACACCGCTGCGACTGTTGCTGGCTGCTCTCCTCTCCTCTGCCCAGAGAGGAGCGAGCCGCGCGGCTTCTCCCGTCTTCTCCCTGGCTCCCCGTTCCGCTGCGTCAGCTTTGAAGTTCGTGCCGGGGCTCGGTTCTGTCCCAGCCTTGTTGCTGGAGCACGGGGAAGCACGGGAGAGCACGCGCGCTCAGAGCTCCGCGCCGCGGCTGCCTTTCTACTCCCGACCTGTCTGGTCAGGGGAGAGAATAAAAAGCCGATGCGGAAATTAATGAATTTGTCGCGATCAAGCGAATTAAACTAGTATGTCTACGTGGATGCTGCTCAGAATATGACAGACATCAGTGAGCGACCGCTTCTCTTTTTTTTCCTCTCTTAGAGCAGCGGTCATGGAAGTTGATGAAGGCTTATTAAAACTCCGCCTGTAACTCCAAGGCGGAATCTTTAGTGATGTGAATGCCCATATTTGGAGAGGGGCAGATCTTCCCGGAGCTTCTGCTAAAATCTGCTATAAATCATGAAATAACACATTTAGCGTTATTTCTCTACAATATAAATAAACGCTCCTGTATTATTTTTAAATAAACTAATAAATATTAATGGCGATGCAATTTGAAAACATGGTGGGTCATGGACTTTAAGCTGCAGATCATTCCAAGACCAATGGCCAAAATTAGTGGTGTAGTCTACATTTTTGTAGTGGTTACACCACAGTATGTTAGTTTTATGTTGGATGTTGGACACCGCTGAAGCCATGGAGCGCGAATGTCCAACGCAAAACTAATTTTACTGCAGTCGGTCCGTATACAGTACTGTGCTTAGAAACCAAAGTAAATTGAATAGTACAATGTAACCATCGATTTATTTAGATTTTTAAACATATTGAACATTTCCAAATTTATCTGATGCTTATTTGAATAAACGAACAACAAACTTTGCACAACAGTTGACTTTGTATTAAAAACATGTTATGGAATTTATGAAACACTATCAAAGCAAAACATGCTCAAGTATTAAGTAGTAAGTACAGAAGTATACAATAATTCACTGGATAAGCAAACAATAATAAACAAGCGCTGCATACACATAGATTGTTATGGCGGCATTTAACTACCATTTAATGTAGCAATGACACATGCCTAATGATATGTCATGTATCATTGGGCACTTTTTAAGTGGGTACTGTATACTGAAATTCTTAAGCTTTTCTAGTGGGTATACTCCATATGCCCATGTATCACGTAGACTACCCCAGTGGCCGAAATAGGACAAACTCATCTTTCCTGACTTTGTATGCAAAAAGGGTACCTCAAACCACCGTCAGCTACTACTGGCCCTGATACTGTGTGTGTTCTGTAGTGAAATGAACTTGTAGTTGATATATGATGGTCATTTTCCTAAAATGTCTTTGTATATGAAAACATACCAATGCTTTATCCTTCCAATATTGAGTGAAGTAAGTCCAGCAAGGGTATATAAAGTACAGTGATGAGTGTAAATGTGAACCTGTTACTGTATATAACTCAAAGCAGCTTGGTAAATGGGCTCCAGTTTAGCTAAGGTAGTGGGGGGAGGCAAATCTATAGATTGTGTCTCCATAATCCAGCTGTGATAAAAACAAACGTGTTACAAGCCGCTTATGGGAAGAAATAGAAAAACATGATTTCAGTCTACAAAAAAAAACTGAAGCGTAAACTTTAACTTTTTTATTAAATGGTAAATGGAATGGACTGTACTGTACTTATATAGCGCCTTTCTATCTAGTCAAGATACTCAAGGTGCTTTGCAACCTGTGCCCTCATTGACCCATTCATACAACACTCTACTATATCTCTACAAATCTAATCTGAATCTGTAGAGACTAGTCAGAGCTAAGCCTGTCAAGATAACACATTTTGCTGGGTGATTGTTTCAGAAATTATTGCGATAAACGATAATATTGTTTGAAATTTGATAATAATTAGTAATTATTGTCAAATTTAAGAAGAAATTTTAGTAATTTGTTCTGTGTGCAGTACCTTTTTTTGTCCACTGGATGGCAGTATAAGACAGTTTGAACCGAAGGATGGATAGTTAAGGCGCAAGCAGCGTGCCTCTTTAAGAAAATTGGAGTAAGGCCCCTTGACGTGATGTGGGCTGTCTCCTTCCTGTTTTTCAGTTCTCAAAATGGCGGAGGCTCAGTGTAGTTTGCGCTCTTTAGCAAAGCATTTGACAATCAAGGGTTTTAATTTAAAAAATCAGTAAACAAGTTCTCAGCTTCTTTTTGCAGAGAAAAACAACTTTTTAGATGAAGGGATGGTTTCAACTGTGAATTTTGGAGCTTTGACAAGATGGATTTTTTTTTTTTTCCGAGGTCGGCCTGTTAGCTTAGCTCGTAGCTTAGCTTCACAGCTTAGCTGCTTTAAACAATCCAAAAAAAACAGTTTTGTATGCTTAAAATGGATTTTAAAGAAAAGAGAACAAAAGATAAAGGGAAGGGTCAGTGAAGCGCACTGGAGTTGAGCCTTTTTGTCATCCAGTGTCTTCAGTAGAAAGAGAGAGACACGAAGAAACGATAAAGCTGATAAATGAAAACGAGGTTGATAATTTTCATTTACCATGCGATTAATTGATTTATTGTTTATCGTGACAGTGATGTTTAAAATTAAGATTTTTATCCGAACAAATACCAAGATATTTGTGTGTGTTTAAGCTCTATGATATCACAATTCATTGTTTTAATAGATGTTACTGTAGAATTACGGGAAAACAACATAACATTGGTTTTGCTTTTCTTTAAGGACGCTGCACTAAACAGGAAACATGCATAAAGTCAAGACAGGAATTAAAATAGTCAAAACTGTGCTTTTGGTAATAAAGGTAATTTTGGTGTTCAGGCAATAAAAAACAGATTTAGGGCCAGTTTACACGGCGCGTATTTTGAGTGTAACCGCTACTTTCTCTTTGCGACTTTGCTTATCGCCTACACGACGCTGCTGGCCCCCCTCGATGACACCGATACTTTTCTGACCCTGCTCTCAAGGTGGAAGTTTTTCGCTGACCCCCCGCTGATAATGTAAACATCTCCCGTGGAGCTTTTGTGTCAACCACATGCGCGCAGCCCGCACGCGCGGACAGTCTGACATTTCACGTGTCACGCTGCAAAATATAACAGTTTAACAATAATAAACAGTATTTATGTTGGCGTGGGAGATGTAAATTTATCTGAACTACAGTATCTATCTGGACTCGTTACATTTTTTAAACAGTGCGTAACGTGCTGTGAAAATGAAGACACCAGGTTTATTTTTTATTTATTTATTTATTCAGCACCACAAAGTTTAAACACAAACACTGAGAATTAAACTGAACACACTATTAAAACACGTGAACCGAACTGTAACTACGTTAATGAACTGGACTCTTGCTGTGTGTTCATCTGGACCCATCAGAACCGCCGAACCATCAGCCTGTCAACGACAGCTTCTCCACCTGGCAGAAATAAATAAATAAATAAATAAAAACTCAGTTGTTGTGTGATCAAAGTAAACACAAGCAAACATTATATTAAGAACGTTGATTTACCTGCTGTAAGTCAGCTGTTTATCACGGAGTAAAGTCCGGTTCTGGTCCACAGTCCACTCAGCGGTTCTGGTCCACAGTCTCAGCGTCTGGTGTGCAGCTTGTTAGATGAAGCGGGTCCCACTGACTCAAATCTGTTGACTCTTATCCAAATTCCAGCTTTAACTTGTTGTTAACTTGTTGACAACAACTTGTAGTTAGCTGATTTTAGCCAGAGAGGAAAACAGACGAGGCAGGCTCTCGGCTGCTGTTTACCTCAGGCTGCACGCATGCGCAGTAGTGAAGGTTCCAAAAATCACAGCGCCATCTAAAGGCCCAGCATGGTAACTACAGTGAAATCATGAGGACGGGGGTGGAGGGGGAGAGAGTCGTATCCACAGAATTCGACAGTGTCAACGCAAAACTTTTCACCTAATTAACATACCCAAAACATCCGTTTCCCCCATACAGTGTCCGTGTAAACAGGGCCTTAATGAAATCAGTTTAGTGCTCTCCTCAGGCAGCTGATAAATTAAAACATTGTAATGCAAGGTCTGTTGCTGCTGTTGCTTTAGGGGAGCGGCCGGTGCAAAGTCCTGAGACTAAAAGACGAGCTCCAACTGGTTTTCATGATTCAGATATGTCCCGCGTGTCCTGAGTTCTGCAAGAAGTGTCCTTTGGTTTCAGCCTCTGCAATCATAAACAGCGAGAGCAAACGGAATATGTTCTGAAGCACAAATGAGAAAACCGAAGCTCGAGGCCAGAAGTAGCCCTTTGTACAACTTCTCTCTGACGCTTTTGAAATAAAACATGCAAGAGTAGGACTTGAACTTAATAAAATGTCCATTTCTGATGAAAACAAGCATTTCATTATGCAGACCTAATGATGCTTCGCTTTAAATAAACACTTTGAAAGTCTAAATCAAATGTTTTCTGATTTAAAAGACATAAGTTTTAATTTCCAGGCAAGTGGACTAACATAGACCTGTCCCTTACTGATGCAGGATTAGTGGTTTATGGAGGAAACTTGAGGTTTTTGAAGCCACAAAGCTGCTTCACTGATCCCACGTCTTTCTCCCAACACTTCTCTGTCCTTAAAGAATAAATGTATAAAGAAATTAAAAAGCCTGTGGTGTGTAAGAAGTTTCACGGTTACATTTGACTTTAAGGTATCTTGTCTTTATCAGAAGAACCTCAGCAGACTCAAACGTATGTTGCATAAAACAGAAACTTATTGTTCCCAACAACTGTTTTTAGATAAGGAGCCATAATTAATTATTTTATTTATTACAATAAATACAGTACCTCTAAACAATAAAAGGCTTCCTGCTGTTTGATCTCAACATCAAGTGCATCATATTCTCCAAACTGACTTTCATGTTTATTTCCTCTGAGATCTTATAAAATGTCTGAACGACAGGATTAATTTACAGATTTTCTTTATCCCTTTTAATGTAACATTATGCAGACCAGCTGAGAGAAAACAAACACTTAAATTATCCTTATTCTTATTATCCTTATTCACTGGTCTGAAATGCTTTTACGTTAACACTTCTTGCAATGCTAAGAATATTTAAAACAACGTAAAGGCATCCTGGGTTGACTTATCGAGCTGGAAACCAGCTTTGTAGCACCACTTAGTACAATTTATCTTTGTTGGGTCTAAAATACACCTGCAGGGTGAGCTGAAGAAGTCTTATGGTACGTCCAGACCAAACGCGTTTTCAACTGCAGGAGCGTCCAGTTTACATGCAAAGTCAATGGGGGACGTGCCTCCAGGTGCGTCTTGGCGTCGGGCGTCACGTCACGTGCGTGTTGAGCGTTTTGGAAGTGGCATTTGAGCGTTTTCCGTGCACGTGAACCCGCGGCAGCCTCCAAAGCACGCCTTGAAAATGTTGATGATTTCGCCGTTCAAACTCGTGAACGCGTGTGTCAACCAATCAGGGAGAGTCGGGGGGAGGAGAGAGGGGGAGAGTCCGCTATGTGACGCGGAAACGAGGGGACGGGTATTGCGCAACTGTGTGACGTATTGTTTGTGAGACACGGAAATAACCCGCAAAGTCATGTTCAAGTATGGAGGAGAAATAAAAAGGACCTTGCCTGGCGGAGTGCCAATGAGGAAGTTAGGATATCGGGTAAGTTTTGAATTGTGAACTTTTCACGTTTAGCAAGTTAAGCTCTGCTAGCTCCCCCCCCCCACCGCCGCCACGCCGCCGCCGCTCACGTTCCAGTTTGAACACCACTGGGGTCCAGTGCGTCAACCTCGCGGCGTTTCGGGCTTTTTTGCCGTTGAAAAGCCGTTCGGTCTGGATGTACCATCATAGTTGAGGGAATGGGTTTGAAAATCAGCCTTTGGCTAGAAAACTTATGCATAAAACAATGGTGGCATTATTTTACGTGTAGCATTGTTTTCTGTGCTGTTCGGGTTTCCAATAAATCAATCACACTGTTCACATAAATTATGATGAGACTCTAAAAGATGGATCAGAACCAGATAATCTGCCACATTATTATAGATCTTCAGTCAAATGATGATGGTGAGATGAAGAAACTATTTGAGGATCCAGTTTCCTCCCATAGACCAAAAACATGCATGTGGGGATGATTGATAACGCTAAATAGTCCCTAGGTGAGAGAGTGAATGGTTGTTTGTCTTGATTGTCTCTGTGTCCCTGCAATGGACTGAAGACCTGTCCAGGGTGTCCCCCACCTCTCACACAGCGACCTCTGAATATGGACACCAGTGACCCCCATGACCCGAAAAGTAGGGATGCACTGATCCACATTTTTAAACTTCTGATCCAATCCCGATAGCTAAATCGGTATATCGGCCAATATCGTCCCGATATCATCAACATCATTGATTTTCTATGAGGCTGTAATAATCTCCTCTCAAGTACAATTTGTACAAATACAGGTGATCCCCGACTTACGAGCGAGTTCCGTTCCTGCGAGGTGCTCGTAAGACGAAATCTCGTATGTCGGAACCCGAAACACGTGTCGCTCGTAAGTCCGGATTTTCGGTCGTAAGTCGGAAAATTTATGCTAGCGCTACTACGAACACTCGTTTTTCAACACAAATGTACATACTAGTTCATAAACATGCTCAAAAACTTGTTTACAAACGGTTAGCTTACACACTTTCATCTAAAAACACATACCAGTGCTGTTTTTCTGTATGTTCTGTACAACTTTACTGTTCGTTAGTCAGCTCGTAAGTCTGGAACCTCGTATGTCGATGTGCTCATAAGTCGGGGATCACCTGTATATGCATGTCCAAAAAGGCAACATGAGGTAAGTTGGTCATTAATTACGATGAAGTTTAGCAACTTCTCGGTAAACATTGGAGCTCCGGGGCTTCAGCGGTGTGTTTTTCTCGTTCAATCTGGAGAAGGCAGTCCGACTTCGGTCAGCCGCTCACAGCCTTCCCCTCCTCCGAGACGGGCAGACTAAGCTCGAACGTCCAACGTAAAACTAACTTTACCGCGGTTTAATGTGGAGCTATGGCTCTGCAGACATTGCACGCTGCCGTCTTGTTTTGTGGTGTTTCGAATGTGAAATACTTCCATACAGCGGACATGTTTGGATGAAATGGATTTCCTGAATGTGAGGCTGTGAGAATGTGAGTCATGAGACACGCCTCCATTCAGGAAATCCATTCCATAGTTTGAAGCCAACTGGCAGAGCAGTTGGCAGGGAATAACATGTGGAGACGTTGTACTTGGGGACACAGAGACATGCATCATGGATCGGAAATCTCTGCAGGTTGGATCGGAAAAATCCGATACATAAATTATGCTGGTATCGGAGCCCGAAATCGATACCGGATCGGATCGACCCCATCCTTACCGAAAAGCAAGACGCTTTTTTTTGCATCCTGTGTGTGTGTAGGTGTGTGCGTGTGTATGAGCAACAACATTGTTATGTATGGTTCTTATGAGAGTGTAAGTGCACGAGTCATTATCCACAGTTACAGTAGAGAATGCTTTGCAGGGTTTTAATGCTAAAATATGAAAATTGAGAGCACTGCCCCTTGGAAAAGCAACGTGCACCTAAAAAATTGAAACATGACTGTGTTTGGCTTTCACACTTAAAAGGCTTTGCATACATATGCAGCTCTCTTTGTAAGCACCTCGCGGCATTCCTCCACTGCAGTTTTGGATTCTGCAGAGCTCGGCTGCAGAAGAGCAACAGAAAATAAACGTTCACGTTTTTAAAGATCTTAGACGACTCACTCTTTTCCCGTCAATCAAACTAGCAGGACGGTCCTGCAGAGGGATTAAAGTAGATTAAGGAATGTGGTACTTTCTAATGTAAAAGGTGATTATTTTTCATCAATGTTTTTAATTAAAAAAGGATGTTTTGAATCATTTTTATTCACAGCAGCTTTAAACTGCTTCTACGTCCTTAAAAAACATTTTCCTAAATCTTGACAGTCCTTATTATTGAAGTGTAATACCTGAAGGCAATCTTATTTTATAACTGTGCCACAGATTATGAATTTGGTTACAGCCGTGTATGAATATGACACCGTCACAGCTTTACAATAATAATAATGTAACACAAAGGTGTATATATTGTTAATATACATAGGATAATATGGATATTTTAACAATAATAATATTCCACTGTTGCCTTCATGCTTGCTCAAAATAAGAGTTCTGCAATGGAGTCAACATACAAAGTATGTATGTATATATGTATACTGTGTGTATATATGTATACTGTGTGTATATATGTATACTGTGTGTATATATGTATACTGTATATATGTATACATATATATATGTATATATATATATATATATATATATATGTATATATATATATATATATATGTATATACAGCAAACCCCCTACTTACGACTCCATCGACCTACGAACAACGGGACCTACGAACGTATCATATTTAATAAAAATATGAAATTACTGTATTAAATTTTTTTTTTTTTTTTTTGTTTTGTTTAAATGTTCTTAATTTCATGTGTACATCACTTTGTTGCAGCTGTGGTTGTTTTAAAGGCTTTATAAATAATAATTATGATAAAAAAGATCATTTCTGATCATTTTTGAGCAATCTTGGGCAGCATTCATTCAAGCAGGAAGTAGGTCTTCAGTTTACACGGTCACAAATTAATGTAGAACACCGGACGCCATTTTAGGTTAGCTGCCGGGAGCCGGCCGAAGACTGGTGACCAGGATGGCTTCATATGGATTAATTACGAGCTGGAAACGTCTCTGTGAGCTCTGTGGACGTCTCAGGCTGGAGCAGGCTGGCGCAACAGCTCCAGATTGATCGCAGATCGCGCCGCACCACCGCTCCAACACCAGCCCATGGCCTGGCTAGCAGAAGCTAGCCAGCTAGCTAACACAGGCCTTGAACAGCTGCTGGTGGTTCACTCGGCGGCTGCCGCGCTGCTCGCCCGACAACAATCATGGCAACGCATGGCAACCTAAGATGTCGGCTTTGACCATCTCAAAGTAAGAAAATATATTTTTATTTATTCTGTAAATGTGAATAGCAATGTTTAACATTACAGTACACTACTGTACATGCTTAAATGTGTGCGCGCGCTCCGTTAGCATGATAATAAAAAAAATAAAAAAAAATTCACCCCCTAGCTACGGCAGAATCGAGCTGCAAACCGTTCTTATCTCCCTAACTCGTTCGTAAATCGGGGGTCACCTGTATATATATTAGGGATGGGGCAGATCCGATCCAGTATCGGTATCGGTATCCAATACCAGTATTATTTAAATATTGGGTATCGGATCAAACCTGCCGATACTTTTCCGATCCAGCTTCAAAGAGCACTTGTGTTCAATCACAATCTGTGACTGCCCTTTTTAACATTGTGTGAGATAAACCCAATGAAGACACTCTTAAGCCTTACAATAGGGGGGTTCCCTATTGTAAGGCTTAAGAGTGTCTTCATTGGGTTTATCTCACACAATGTTAAAATGAATAGTTTGGGTGCAAAAGTTTCATTATACAGAGTCAAATACCTGAACAGTATCGGATCGGGAAAGTATCGGTATCGGTCGATACTGAGTTAATAAGTATCGGTATCGGATCGGAAGTGAGAAATGTGGATCGGTGCATCCCTAATATATATATATATATATATATATATATATATATATATATATATATATATATATATATATATATATATATATATATATATATACATATATATATATATATATATATATATATACATATATATACATATATAAATATATATATATACATATATATATAAATATATATATATACATATATATATATATATATATATATATATATATATATATATATATATATATATATATATATATATACAGGTAGTCCCCGAATTACGAGCGCTCTGATCTACGAGGTTCCAGACTTACGAGCTGGCGAATTTTTGGAAAAAACGCAAAAAATACTGAGTTTTCATGTGTTTTTTCACCACAGTTAGTTAGATAAACATATGGACACACGTTTCCGATCATTTTTATGCACTCATAAGCAGTTTTTGGATGAAAATAGAGTGTTTGTAGTCGCGCTAGCGAAACCGTTCCAATTTACGAGCGAAATTCCGGATTTACGAGAGACATGGCGGCCGTTCCAAATTACGAGATTTCCGGTTTACGAGCGCCTCGTTGTAACGGATCTCGCTCGTAAATCGGGGACTACCTGTATACGGGCGGCCGTGGTGTAGTGGTAATGGCAGTCGTCTCCCGATCGGAAAGTTGGCGGTTCGACTCCCGGGACCCGCACCATGTGTCGTTGTGTCCTTGGGCAAGACACTTAACCCTGAGTTGCTCCCGGTAGGACTGGAAAGCACCTTGCATGGTAGTCTGCCGCCACCGGTTTATGAATGTGTGTAGCATTCAATATATGTGTAGCACTTTGAGATTTTCAGTAATGAAAAGTGCGTTATAAATTGAATTAATTATTATTATTATTATTATTATATATATATATATATATATACATCCATCCATCCATCCATCCATTTTCGTCCGCTTATCCGGGGTCGGGTCGCGGGGGTAGCAGCCTAATGCCCCTTTTCCACTTGGTGGCCCGGCTCGGATGTGACGTCATATTTGCGTGCCAAGCGCGCGTTGGAGAGCATTTCCACCTCACAGATGCGCGGCGCCGCGCCAAGATTCCGGACTCATCTCAGAGCAGGTCCGAGGCCGGCTGGCCCCGAACCGTGAGGAGGAGGCTGGACTGAGTTTGAGGAAGTGGCTGCCGTGAGGGAGCAAACACCGAAGGACTTTACAAGATTAACATGGTAAAAACAATTATTTGTATTAAAAATTACAGCACACATGTGTCTTAAGCCGAACTATTCCTTAATAATTCCACGTTGTTGTCAAAACGGCAGGATTTAAAAAAGTAGTTTCGCCACGTGCACGCGCGCGCCCGCGCGCGCACGTGAGCCGTCTTTATTTCTATAATGTAGCTAAATAAACGCTTTAAAAAATATAGTTCATAGCTGACGTTATATCAAGAGGGTGCTTGAGCTTAACAGTTCCTTAATAATTTCACGTTGTGGTCAAATCAGCTGGATTTAACAAAGTAGGTCGACACATGCACATCACATGCACGCGCGGGTGGGGTCGATCGGCGTTCTTTGTTTTAAATGTAGCTAAATAAAAGCTTAAAAAATATATTTCATAGCTGCTTTATACCACGAGGGTTCCTCAGGTTAACAAGTCCTTAATAATGTCACGTTGTGGTCAAATCTGGATTTAAATTGATTTGTTTTGACTAATTCCAAACCTATCACATGTGCTTCGAAAATAAATTATTAAAAAATCGAATTTTAATTCAAATAACTCCAACAGCTTACAGTATGCACATAAACATGTAGTGATTACACTCTGTTGGTTTGAAAAATATCTGCTTTGTGGTTTCTGAGATCTAAGATATGTGTTAAATACTAGTAGAAAAAAAAAGCTAGGTCGACACACTTATGTCTATTAAAAATCGAATTTTAATTCAAATAACTCCAACAGCTTACAGTGTGTATATAAACATGTAGTGATTACACTGTGTTGGTTTGAAAAATATCTGCTTTGTGGTTTCTGAGATATTTGATATATGTATATATATCTTACATATATCTTATAAAAGATATCTACATATAAAACAGTTTCTAGACTGAATTACCGGTAACCATGTTTTTCTTTTTTTTTACAGTTAAGACGAAGAAGTCAACACCAGAATTTATCAACTTGTGTCTTCTGGAGGAAGCACATGAGACAACAGGAAAAAAATCATTTAGGTGGATGCAGTATTTATTTTTGTGCTTTTTTCACTTCTTAGTTTTCATAATAAACATTTTATTTCTTAAGTGGTGTCATTGAACAATAATTTCCTAAACATATTTTACAATGTTAAGTGTGTACAGTATAGTGTTTGTTTAAAAACATACTGGAAGTTAAGAATATTACACAATATTATTGTGGGCGACCGTGGTGTAGTGGTAATGGCAGTCGACCCCTGATCGGAAGGTTGGAGGTTCGAATCCCGCATCCGCCCACCATGTGTTGTGTGTCCCTGGGCAAGACACTTAACCCCGAGTTGCTCCCGGTAGGTCTGGATGGCGCCTTGCAAGGCAGGCTACCACTACCGGTGTATGAATGTCTGAATGAATGGGTGGATGGCTGGTATTGTAAAGCGCTTTGGGGCTCCTCACAGGGGGCTGGAAAGCGCTATATAAATAAGCTCCATTTACCATTCAATATTTTCCATTTGCATTTGACCTTTAAAGAATCATAAGAAAAAGATTATTAGATTTGAACAGCCATCCATCCATCCATCCATCCATCCTTCCTGTTGTCGTGTCATGAGTAGTGCAGCAGCTTTTGCCAGGATGCACAGATGTCAACATGAACCCATCCATCCATCCATCCATCCATCCATCCATCCTGATGTCGGGTTGTGGGTGCAGCAGCTTTTCCAAGGATGCACAGACGTCGCCGTCAACCCCGATGAAGCTGTTCTTGGATGCCCAAACGAGTTTCCTGATCAACAAACATTTAATTATTAATACTTTGTTTTTACGTTTAAAGAAACATGCTTTTAATGTTTATGGGACAGTTTAAACCAAATTATCCATTTGCATTTGACTTTGAATTAGCCCTGACAAAATATTACCGTTTAAATTTAATGAAATACAAACATTTAATATTACCTTACTGTAAAAATAGTTTAACTGATTACAGGGCAGTGTGATCAATGTGTTAAGCAATGTTAACAGGAACCTTGTGCATATATGAGAATAATCTTTATTATAAAGAAACAAAATGGAAAACACAGGGGTTTAAAACAAGCTGAAAAGTCTATAAAGTAAGATCAGAGCATTAAATAGCTCAAGGGACATTACCGCCAACAGGTGGTGAGACAAGGTTCTGCAGGGTGTTCTTCTTCTAACGTTTAGTGGTGGCTAGTAAATAGCTTGAGGTAACACTACCGCCACCACGTGGTAGGACGAGTGAGATTCTACACCCCGCCCACAGAAGGGCTGCAGATAGTGAATGGAGACAAAACCGTGCATGTGAGCCGATCCTAACTGGACCAGACCGGACCAGACTGGGCCGCTCTGGGCCGGTAGTGGAAAAGGGGCATAAGTAGGGAGGCCCAGACTTCCCTCTCCCCAGCCACTTGGAGCAGCTCCTCTGGGGGAATCCCAAGGCGTTCCCAGGCCAGCCGAGAAACATAGTCCCTCCAGCGTGTCCTGGGTCTTCCTCTGGGTCTCCTCCCGGTGGGACATGCCCGGAACACCTCACCAGGGAGGCGTCCAGGAGGCATCCTAACCAGATGCCCGAGCCACCTCAACTGGCTCCTCTCGATGTGGAGAAGCAGCGGCTCTACTCCGAGTCCCTCCCGGATGACTGAGCTTCTCACCCTATCTCTAAGGGAGAGTCCAGACACCCTGCGGAGAAAACTCATTTCAGCCGCTTGTATCCGAGATCTTGTTCTTTCGGTCATAACCCAAAGCTCATGACCATAGATGAGGGTGGGAACGTAGATCGATCGGTAAATTGAGAGCTTTGCCTTTTGACTCAGCTCTCTCTTCACCACGACAGACCGGTACAGCGCCCGCTTCACTGCGGACGCTGCACCTATCCGCCTATCGATCTCACGCTCCAGTTTTCCCTCATTCGTGAACAAGATCCCGAGATACTTAAACTCCTCCACTTGGGGCAGGACCTCCTCCCCGACCCGGAGAGGGCATGCTACCCTTTTCCGGCTCAAGACCATGGCCTCGGATTTGGAGGAACTGATCCTCATCCCTATCTATCTATCTATCTATCTATCTATCTATCTATCTATCTATCTATCTATCTATCTATCTATCTATCTATCTATCTATCTATCTATCTATCTATCTATCTATCTATCTATCTATCTATCTATCTATCTATCTATCATCTATCTATCTATCTATCTATCTATCTATCTATCTATCTATCTATCTATCTATCTATCTATCTATCTATCTATCTATCTATCTATCTATCTATCTATCTATCTATCTATCTATCTATCTATCTATCTATCTATCTATCTATCTATCTATCTATCTATCTATCTATCTATCTATCTATCTATCTATCTATCTATCTATCTATCTATCTATCTATCTATCTATCTATCTATCTATCTATCTATCTATCTATCTATCTATCTATCTATCTATTAATATTTCTGTTCAGCGCCCTGAGATGATTTCTGCTGTGACTTGACGCTTTATAAATAAACTGAATTTAATTGAAATTTTAATTTAAAAAAAGACTTAATGTATAGATGTGTTGCTATGGATTCAAATTGCTGGAGTTTAGAAAGTGACAGTCTGTAATAATTAAACAAACATTATAAAATTAAAATAACACCAGACTAAAAGCATAGAGATCTTGTGAAAAAAGAGGAGGAAAGAAAATCTTGATATTCACTTTAAATTTTTGAAATTAAAATGTTTTTAATTTAAGTTGTCAAAGTTCACGGTTTAAATAATGCTTCCTTGTGCTTCAGACTCCAGACTGATGTTTTGCCAAAACAGTAAAAACAAGTCAGCCATCAAAAAGAGGCCTCCAAAAATCCCAAACTGCTTCCAAACATCAGAGCAGCACATAGCCAGTGAGAAAATGTTTGCAAATCCTTTGGAAGCTGTTTGCTCATAAAGTTGTCCTCCAACTCCACAGCATCCTCAAATCCAAGTGACAACTTCAACCCACTTTTCACAAAGTCAACATTAACGTGCGCGTGTTGGAGTAAAACAGATTTTAGAGCGAGACTTGAGTGTAAATGCGACAGATGGATGGACTGAGCTGCCAACAACGTCATTAACTCCAACTCCATTCAAGGACCAAACGAACAGAACAGAGGAGCTTTGTTCAGGCTGGAGAGCGTGGCGCTTTGGAGAACGATGGTGATAGAAAGCAAAACCCACACTCTGACATGTATTTATAATTTTCACAAGTTAAGCACTGTCTGCTAACATGCTGTTAATGTTCAGTCACAGTCAGGTGTGCTACAGCTTGGTTCCTCCATTCATCTTTATTTCAATTTTATTTTATCTGAAATCAAATCGAGGGGGACAGGAGGTCCATCAGGGAAACTCTGATATCTCTCTTCCCAGTGACACTTTTGAGGGATCCCAAGGGGTTCCCAGGGCAGAGTGGGGGATAGATAATCTCTCGAGC
>JBBPBX010002818.1:0-78360 GCA_038048925.1 Garcialebias charrua | reverse complement strand
GGCAGTCAGATTTTCATAAAGCACATGTCAGAAACTGGCCTTGCTGCACGGGAAGGGACACTGCAGGAGGGAGACCTCATCCTAAAGGTGAACAGTCGTTTCTAATCCCTAAACTCAGCCTGTTAGAGAAACAACGAAGCTTCCGGTATCTGATATAAATAAATAAAAACTAAACGTTGTGTTGTTTCTGAGTAGATCAACGGTATGACAACAGAGAATCTGTCCCTTCTGGAGACAAAGCACCTGGTGGAGAAGAGCAGGGGCAAACTGACCATGACTGTCCTCAGAGATGACCGCAAGTTCCTGGTCAGCATTCCTGAGGTGGAGGACAGTGCCCCAAACAGTGAAAATGACCAACGCAGAGACAGCAGCTCAGAGCTGGAGGGTAAGGACACCATACATAGGAGGGACAGGTGGGGAGTTAAAACCTGAAGATAGAGGGCTGAGAGGAACGTTTCTGTGCTGAATCACTTTACTTATGGAGCTTAAACTGATTAAAAGCTAAAATGACCAGAACTTAAAACTAAGAGTACTGTAATTTCCAGACTATAGAGCGCATCTGAATATAAGCCATACCCACTAACTTTAAAGGTGCACTCTGCAGTTTTTGTAGAATGCAGCACTTAGGAAAATTTTCATCTGGGAAAGCATTCTGGTCCCTCCCCCTCAGAGCCATATATGGCTCTGCTCCCTCTTGCTCTCTGTGAAATTCAGCTCTGCTTCTGAATGCTCCGCCTCCACTGCATGTCCTGTCGGCCGCTGCGAAGTTCTGTGATTATGTGTTAATAAAACGTTCTAAAAAATAAAAACAGGGAGCGTTGGTCCAGAACACCATGAAATCTGCAGAGCCTGGCGTAGCCACGTTGGACATGAGTTTAATTCGCTCGTGACAAATTCATTCATTTCCTCAATGTTTCTGTCATGAGTCAGCAGAGGATGAAGCGATCACTTGACTTTTGGCAAAAAAACAAAAGAAAAGTCCAGATCAGGGATGAAGAAGGGGAATTTAATACATTTGTGTCACATACAAAACAGTTTTGCATCGCTTTGCAATTATTTCAACGAGAACCTGCGCGGCCGCTGCGGGCTGGGACAGGGGGGGGCGTGGGTTAGGAGCGTGAGAAGTGAGAAGCTCTGTTTTTATTGGCTGGTTAACGGCGGGTCACTGTGGCTTTTTAGAAATTCTTATTTACCACCTGGAGAAGCAAGGGGACTATAGTTTTTTTCAGAGATTACTTTGTCTAACATCAGTCTGTCAGGAGATGGTGACAGAGTGAAGAAATATGTTAAAAATATCTGATAAGTCTCAATCTGGTCATCTGGACAGTTTCTTTTAGTCGAAACGTTTCACCCTCAGTCCAGAGGGCTTCCTCAGTCAGAGTTCCAGGTGAAACGTTTCGACTAAAAGAAACTGTCCAGATGACCAGATTGAGACTTATCAGATTTGATACCTGGATTATTGAGTATGAACTTTCTTGTTTTGAACCACTTTGGCTGTGGCTGCCTGCCTGGGAGGAGTCGACGAGGGACAGGACGGCCCCCAGAAACCATCTTGGCTCCAGCAAACTGGTTGGTCCACATAAGTTGTTTACAGCTTGGTGGGGGAAGATCAGTGTGCTGGAACTCTGACTGAGGAAGCCCTCTGGACTGAGGGTGAAACGTTTCGACTAAAAGAAACTGTCCAGATGACCAGATTGAGACTTATCAGATTTGATACCTGGATTATTGAGTATGAACTTTCATGTTAAAAATATATTTTTAGACAACTAACCCCCAATTTACACTACATGCGTTCCAGCTCCGGTCCGACCTCCGCAGCAAATACGCACCCATTATAATCAATGAGAGCGTTTACACTGGCTCCGCACGGCGGCGGCGAGCGGATGGCAGTCCGTCAAAATTAGAACAGATCCTATTTCTGCCAGACGCCGGAGCTGTGCCGGAGTCAACTTTTAAAGATTACGTCGCACCAACAGGAAAAGGAACAAGCACAACATCAGTATTTACAAAATAAAATCACCACCGGCGGACTAATCCTAGCTCTATACGGATTTATTTGTACAAAATAGCTGTCAAACTATCATTTATGACTACAATCAAACAGCGAGGCAGTCTCTACTGTTCTTCTTCTTCTTCCACCGAATGAATTTTGTTCTGACTTCATTATTTATCACTTGATTTATCGCGCGATCTCGCAATTCTCGCGCATGCGTCTCGGAGCGGCACATCCAGGCGGACCGGAGCGGAGCGGAGGAAGTGTAAACTGGACTTGAAACGCTCAGCTGCGACCTGCGGAGCGGAGCGGACCGGAGCCGGAACGCATGTAGTGTAAATTGGGGGTTACAGACTGCACTACAGAACTGCAGACTGCAGCTTTAAAAAGAAAAATATATAATTGTACATGTATAGGCCACACTTGTCTATAAGCTGCAGGTGTCCACGTTGTAACATGAAATATTTACATAAAGATTGTTTAAAACTTGTAATTAAATACGTACCGGTAACATACACAGCTACGTACAGTAAATGTTTTCTTCTGAACAATGCTTGTAACACAGCTGGTTTAAAAAAAGAAAAGAAAAAAATGTACCGGTACAGTAGCCTACCAGGAAAAGTAATTGAATGCTATCTTTCTTCTGTGCACTAAAACCATTAAAGTCGTCTTCTTCAATGTCTAAATTGAACAGCCTCAGAATTACTACTTGAGCAAAAGTTGCTTTTCGCTTGTGACCAGTTTTGGTAAACGATTTCTCGCTGCCAGTCATCCAAACCTCCCACTGACCTCAGAGTGCCACTTTAAATGTACAATTCACATATGTCAAGTGGCTGCAAATACTTTGTTCATTTATTTATACAGGTGGTTTCATTGAGTCACGAGGACTCATTTTCATGAGAGATCTGCTTTGGGCAGCTATGTAAGCATTTATGTAAGCATTCAGGTGTGACAAGGCTAAATGTTTAGGCGGCATGGAGCTCATTAACCTTTAAAATCCATAAATTAGCTGCATCACTGAATAAACTGCAGCATTCTAAGCGTGTGAAAAAAGTAGCAACTTGTAGTCCTGAAATTACGGTAGCAAAAGACTGGCTCAAATCTGAACATAGCAGGTTAGCTTTAAGAAGTTTGTTAGTAGCTACAAGTAGCAAATAACTACCGGTAGATAAAATTAAAGGCATTTTAGAGGCTAAAGGCATCAAACGACTAGTTTACCGTAAATATAAAAAGGTTAGTTGGTAGCTAAAAGTTGCAAGTACAGTAGTATGAAGTTACACAAATTAAAAGTCATGACACTCCTGAAAGTTTTTATATATCAATACAATGACTCAAAATATGGAAAATTGCTCCATTGTAAAATCATGCAGAAAGACTGGAAACTTGGGTGTGATTGACAAATTCTAACATTTTCACAAGCTAACAAAACAAACTCTTCTTGGTGACCCCCTGACACCCCCACTCCAAAGCGTACAGAAAAATGTTTAATTTCATGAAACTAACTTGTAAGTAAAACTAAGACATGAATCCCATGAGCTTACAGGTACATGGATGTACTAAGGTAAAAATATTGTCATTCCACATTTGTAAACATCTTAAAAAGGTGTAAAATGCTCAGATACAGACAGACAGATACAACTACAGACACTTGAAACACCTGAAGACTCACAGAAAGAACTTACCGGTAGTGATTTTGCAGGAAAAAAATAACATTAAACTAAGATCTCTCTCTCACACTCACTCTCTCACTCTCCCTTCTTTCATTTCTTTCATTTCTTTCATTCTTTCAACCATTTTGATTGTTTATGTGTGCTGCTGATTAGCCTTGCTGCTGATCTCATGCTTATGATTATTTCATGCTGCAATATTCATTTATTCATACTCATCCACCCACAAAGACTCATGTTCGTGTTTGGTGTATTGTTTTGCACTATTTATTTATTTATTTATCAAATTTGTCCATTAAAAAAACCCAATACAAAACAATCCCATAAACGATAACGTACAAAATATAAAAAAATGAAAGGTAGCAGAAATAAGAAAAAATCTTATTATATCTGCCCCTTTTTTCAAACAATCAGTTCAAACAATAATAATCTTCCAGTAACTGTACAAAATTAATAACTCTTTCTAATTTTCTAACTAATACAATACACATTACGCTACTTCATATACGTACTACCTATTAGTGTTTAGCGTAACTCTTAGATCTTTTAGCGTACCGTTTGGTGCTCATTTAGTTTATATCTTAGATCGTAGTACTGTTTCTTTTTACACTTTATATTTTTGTTATTGTTGGGACCCTACGTACAGTATACAATTTTGTTCCACCTCATGTACCACATGTGATGGGAATGACGAAAAAGAACCTTGACCTTTTTCATCACCTCTCTCACTCTCCCCCATCTCTCTCACCCCCCCTTCTCATCTCTCTCCCATCTACCTCTCTCTCTCACTCCCCACTCACTCTCCCCACTCTCTCTTTTCCCCACCTCTGTCTCTTCCCCTCCCTCTCACGCTCTCCCTCTCTCTCACTATCCATCTCTCTCTATTCCCCCTCTCTCTCCTTCTCTCACTTCCCCTCTCTCTTCCCCCGCTCTCTCCCTTTGCCCCCCATCTCTCTCTTCCCCCCTCTCTCTCCCTCTCTTTCACTCCCCCACTCTCTCTCTCCTTCTCTCCCTCTCCGCTCACTCTCCCCTATGTGAATGCTGAATTAGCAAGTTGCAATTTTTCTGGCTTCTTTTCTCAAAGTCCTCTTTTTGTGTCCCAGACATATCAGACATTGAGGAGGACATTACCCCACGCAGAACATCACGACAACACACAAGAGAGAAACGGACTCGCAGGTACAAATCCCCATCATGTTCTGTAAATATTATTAATGTAAAGAAAGTTTTATTTATTTATTATTGATGTAAAGAAAGTTTTTTTTTATTATTGATGTAAAGAGTTTTTTTTTATTATTGATGTAAAGAAAGTTTTTTTTAATTATTGATGTAAAGAAAGTTTTTTTTCATTATTGATGTAAAGAAAGTTTTTTTATTATTGATGTAAAGAAAGTTTTTTTTCATTATTGATGTAAAGAAAGTTATTATTATTATTTTTAAATACACTAAAAACATCAACATTTCTAACAGAACCAGAGCTGAACCGTCTCCACGGGCTAAGTCTCGGGACTCATCACCTGTGCGGTCCTCGTTGGCTCGTCCTGTTGTAAAAAGCTACGCTCCTCGCAGAGGTGAACCCTTCAAAGACTCACTTTCCTTGAAGAAACACTGAAAACAAACGTTTATGGTACTTGCAGTGGAATGATTATAATGTTTGTAACTAATGATGGTTGTTTCCTCAGTGCCATCTGAATCTGATTCTGACCAGAGTGCTACCCCTCCCCCTCCAATCAGGAGAAGCAGTGCAGAGACAAAAGACCCCTCCAGCAAATACAAGTTAGTTTATTTTTGTTTAGTAAAGTTTACAAAGCTGTATTTTGTGGCCCACTCCAATTTTTGTCTCGCTGTACACAAGTGATCCAATTCTTATACGCATTTGTACAGCTTTTGTTTGTTTTCTTGTTTATTTTTGAGGGCTTTGTACCCTCACACTTGCACTTGTTTAATTAGAGCCCGGCTGATAATTAAGACCAACGTAGGCATTTGGGGACATATCTGTGATAACTGTCCTATTATGCACCGATATAAACACTTCTAATTTTCACCCCTAAAATGCTGTGAACCAGCCATAATTCTACAATGTATCCAGCAATTGGTGCATGCGGACAACTTTCAAGTCATGGCCGCTTTAAAGCGTCACTGACATGATTTTTTTACTATGCATAAAATTGCTCAAAATATATATCTTTTATCATTTAAATATGTTCGTTTTTGCAAACAAAACGATAAATCAATTTAATTTTGCTTTAAAGGTGATTTTAAACTTTGTGCCGTGTTTATTCACGGGAAATCCGATTACACGTGAATGCACCATCTGTGACGTAAAATCGGGCAGAGGCAGTCTCCGTGTGTCTGGAGATCGCAGTTTGTTTTTTTGTTTTTTACTTGAAAAATGCTGTTACGTTGTGCCGCATTTGGGTGTTCTAATATCATCAGTGAACAAGTGAGCCTTTTCACTTTCCCAAAAGATGAAATACTTCGTCAAGTATGGAATAAACAAAGCTGCCCCCCCTCGGAGATCCCTCGCTTCCTGAAAAGGTAAGACTCAATTAAATACGAGTGCAGACCTAAATTAGAACCTGCTGTTTTTTGTTCATCTAACTTTCTGCTTCCCAAACTGAAGACAAATCGCTCAAATCTTAACTTGGATTTCTAAATTCGTCGGATTCTAAATTGTCCGCTATTAAAGAGATGTAGCCCTATGCCCGATTTTATGTCACAGATGTTGCATTCGCGTGTAATCTGATTTCCCGTGAATAAACACGGCGCAAAGTTCAAAATCACTTTTAAAGCAAAATTAAATTGATTTATCATTTTGTTTGCAAAAACAAACATATTTATATGATAAAAGATATATATATTTGAGCAATTTTATACATAGTAAAAAAATCATGGCAGTGACACTTAAAGTTTCACTTTCAGCACAGCTGAAGCAGAGAACAACACTGTGTAGCATATTTTGCTGAGCAGAGCATGGTAAGTTTATTGTAACTAATCTGTAAAAAAAAAAAAAAAAAAATATAATAAATTCACTTCGATCCTCCAACCCGCTTGTCATTAGCTACGTGCCTCTCAAGTTAGCAAGCTAACATTTGGATAACCTAGCATAGGCTGTTGCCTTGTAAAACTTTATCCAGAAACCGTCCAGATGACCTGACTGAACGTTGTTGGATTTTATACCTGGATTATTGAGCATGAACTTTGGTGTTTATCCAGAACAAGAACGTAGAGGTAAATATATATATCAGTGTTAGTAACATTATCTTTGTCATCCTCAATGAAATGCATTGTTTGTTTAAAGTCTTGACTTCTCTGCAAAGAAAAAAAAACGCTGCTGCAGTCAATACAGTACTAATTACGGTAGACATTCACCATACAGTACGTGACTGACTGTTTAAACAACGAACAGAGAAGGGCGTTTCTTTGTTTAATTTATATTTTGTCACACACTTGAAAATATGGTGAATAGTGGAGGATAAAAAATGTGAACACTCGTTAAGAAGACTGTTTCAAGACTTCAAGTGTTAAAACAGGTTTCAAAGTAGCTTTTTACTTGCATTCGACAAAGCTAAAACATTTTCAGACATTATTTTGGTTATTGGCATTAGCCTCCCCCTCCCAATATCGGTATTGACGATAGGCAAACTTTCCATATTGGTCGGGCTCTAGTTTTAATCTCCTGCTTTTTAGGTCATTCGGAGATTCGGATCTATTAACAACTCAGAGATTAACTAGAAAGGAAATGTATTATATGTCATGGCTCATGGATGATGTTCAGAATATTTGCAATATTTGTTCTTCTTGATACAGATATCTGTCAGGAGTGTCCATCCTCCCTCCAAACCCCCGATCTTCTCCTGTTCATCCCACCTGGGCCACGTCTCGACCCTCCTCCTCTGCTTCACGCCCCC
This sequence comes from Garcialebias charrua, assembly GCA_038048925.1. Lineage (NCBI taxonomy): Eukaryota > Metazoa > Chordata > Actinopteri > Cyprinodontiformes > Rivulidae > Garcialebias > Garcialebias charrua. Next base: position 70,789 of record JBBPBX010002818.1, on the reverse strand, counting down.
CTCGCAAGCCTGTGTCAGAGTCTGACTCTGACCACAGCGTATCTCTTCCCCTGCGCAGAGAAAGCCCCCACATAGACAACAGATACAAGTATAACCACTGCTTTAATCAGCTGCAGAGAACTTTGAAGCACCATTAATCCTGTTTTCCCACCATATCTCTTCCCCTGCGCAGAGAAAGCCCCCACATAGACAACAGATACAAGTATAACCACTGCTTTAATCAGCTGCAGAGAACTTTGAAGCACCATTAATCCTGTTTTCCCACCATATCGTCCATGTCTTTTTGTTCTTTGTAGGTCTCTTTCTGATCTTCCCCCTGCTGATCTGGGATCTACCCCCATTCCTATTAGGCAGGAGCCACTAAGGAGGGTCAACTCGCCGGTTCGAATCCCACCCCCAGGTCTGAACACATACAAAATCACCATCTCACCCTCTTAACACTGAACAAACTTGCATCTAATCTTCAATATTTCTTTCACTCTTTGAATATTTTACGATGAACAAATGTTTGGAGAAAGCCAAACTATCTTAGCTCATAAATGTCCCACTAAAATTTGGTTAGTTGTCTTTTAGCAAGTTGCATCTCAACTACAGGCTTTTAGAACCCGTCAACAAGCTTCTTGTAATAGTCTGGCTGGATATTTAACTGCTCTTCTAGTCAAAACTGGTGGTTAATTTCTGTTTATAGGTTTCCTGACATTTTCAAAAACAGTTCACACATTATCAGTAGGTTTGAGGTTGTGGCTTTGGGAAGGCCTTCCAGAAGCACAATGATAGCCTGCTTTTACCATTTAGAAACCATTTTTAAACTTGGTTTAGGATCATTGTCCTGTTGGAACACAATTCAACCGTCTGCTGATTTAAGGTAAAGAATAAGACTTTTGAGGTAGTCACCATCCTTACTCTGTCCTCTTTGTGCAATGAACCAGTAGCACAACTTTGACTGCCATGCTTGACAAAAGGTACAGTGTTTTTAGGTTTGAAAGACTCACTTTGACTCCTCCAAACATACTTCTTGCCACCATAGGCAAATAAAACATTACCGGTAAAAGCCTCAATTTATGCTGATGAGTGTATACAAACTTCTGACTGCAGCTGTATTATGATTATGTGGTGATTTTATGTTTGTGTGTTTCATAAGCATAAAATATATTTTCATCCAAAATGCTGCTGCCAGAGTCTTAACAGGAGTTAGTGGGAGAGATCATATCTCTCCAGTTTTAGCTTCTCTCCATTGGCTACCTGTCAAATCCAGAATTGAATCAAAAATCTTACGGTACATATAACCTACAAACCCCTTAACAACCTAGCTCTATCTTATATTCGAGATCTTCTTGTTCCATATTTTCCTAACAGAGCACTTGGCTCTCAGACTGCAGGTTTACTTGTGGTTCCTAGAGTTTCCAAAAGCAGAATGAGAGGAAGATCTTTCAGTTTTCAGGCTCCTCTCTTGTGGAACCAACTTCCAGTTTCTGTCCATGAGGCTGACACATTGTCCAGTTTAAGACTGGGCTTAAGACTTTCCTTTTTCATAAATCCTATAATTAGGGTTGGCTTGATATGCTGCTATATGTTTAGACAACTGGAGGACAAATTGACCTCATTTCCTTAAATGATTTGTTAAAATTGAATAGTTTTCTTTGATATTATTTATATCTTAACATGTGATTCTCGGCCTGCCATTGTGTATCTGTTCCTCTCAAACCCAGTCGGTTGAAGCAGATGACCGCTCATTCTGATCCTGTTTCTGCTCAAGGTTTCTTCCTCATGAGGGAGTTTTTCCTTTCCACTGTCGCCTTCATGCTTGCTCAAGATGAGAGTCTCTGATGGAGTTAAATTCAAAGCATTCTGCTCCTCAGATAAATAGTGTTAAATTATTATTTTTATATATGAATGTTTCTGTTCAGTGCCCTCAGGTGACTTCTGTTGTGACGTGGCGCTATAGAAGTAAATTGAATTGAATTGTGTGTTTGAACCTCTTTTATTCTTTTAAATTCTTCACAGATTCTGAGTCGGACAGTGACTCTGCACCTCCTAGAAGACTCAGTTCTTCGTATGGCCTGGACACCAGATACAGGTACACATGAAGGTCCTCCAAAACCCTCCCTCCCCTACCCAAAACTCAACAAGGATTGCAAACTGAGCAGACTCCAACACTCTCCCTTTGTTAACCCCAGTTTATCATGTGCATTTATTTGCTTTAAAATTTAAATAACACCTCTGTTGTTTTATTTTGTAACTGATTTATTTTCATAATTTTTGCTAATTTTAGCTCAACTGTTACCTTTTTTATTTAGCTTGCATTGTGTTTTGGAATGTGTAACAAATGTGTTTACATTTTGTGAGCTGTTGAAATAAAAGTGGCCTTCACCAAACGTGTTCCTCTCCTGTATGTGGCTAATCAAGCAATCAGTTTTGCTCCGCTCAGTCATCTGTAGAACGGCTCTGATTGTTGGTCAGTTCTTGAAAATCTGCATGTGTTCCAGAGCACGTTTAATATTAGTTTACATCCTAATTAAAAAGGATCATTGTTTTTGATCGGGCACAAAGCTGTTAATCATCACAGAGAGCGCTTCCCTCAGAAGTAATAAGGTGAATATTCAACATTTCAGTCTCAGACTATAATTAATAACCAACATTACTGCCTCTGGACCCCCCCTCGCCAAACATAACTGAGATTTGTCATCTTCCTCCTCCCTCACTCCCACCTCCCTTTATCTTTCAGAGACCTGCCAGAGGTTATTGTGCAGCCTCAGGTGGAGCCGCCTCGATGGACAGCCACCAGCAGCCTCCCACAGAAAGGTCAGGGAAATGAACACCTCTGAATCGTGTGGACATTGAGTCCACATTTACACTATTTTGTTTTAGTATTTATTTCATATGCAGTTTGGCAACTACTTCTGCATACCATATTTTATTTTAAGCCACTCAAATCTGTTCATCTGATTCAGAAGTTGGTTGCTAAGACTTTTGGTTTATGTAACTTTTATACTTGTATAATAATACATTTTCCTGAAAGAAACGTTAAAATTTCTTCAATTATGCCAAAACAATTGTTTTTAATCTGCTTTGGTGAACTTGCTGTATTTTTTTTTTCTTCTGTTGCTGCTTTTAGTTACTCTTCTGCTACTACAGGTGGTCCCCGACTTACGAGCGAGTTCCGTTCCTCCGACTATCTCGTAAGATGAAAATCTCGTAAATCGGGGACTACCTGTATATAGGTATATATACCACACGAGCCGCCACTGAACACGTACATGTGCGGTAATGAACAGTTACCAAGCATTTCAACTATCCTAACACTTTAAAACACTTTAAAACATTTATAAAAAATATAAAAAATTAATTTCTTACTTTGAGCTGCAGCTGTTTGCCTCCGCTCCGCTGCGTTACGTCCGAGCTCCCCAGCTTTCTGTAGCACCACGCAGTCCAAACCCTTTACAGGAAGGACTGTTAGTATGCTAACTTCATACATTTGGAGCCAGAAAAAGTTTTAATAACTTACCGAAAGCCGTCTGCGCGCGCCGCCATTAGCTGCACCTGTTAGCCTAGCCCCTCCAACTCCGTGGTTGCTGTTGGGCATTAGCTGCACCTGTTAGCTTAGCCCATCCAAAAAGGCTGTCGGCTTTGTTTCTCCAAGTTAGCTGGGTGTCCCCCGATATCTTCTGCTTAGTCCGACATCGAGGCAAGCTCCAGGAACCTCTGATCGCACAAAGCCGGCTGTCGGATAGAGCTACGAGGGCAGCTACGAGGCTAATGTTAGCTCGTTGCTAATCCAGTCCGCAGCTTCACGCAGCGTGGTGGGGCTGCTGCTCCAGGCCTGAGACATCTCCGGGCAGTCCGGTTTAGCTGCACCTCCAAAAAGGCTGTCGGCTTTGTTTCTCCAAGTGAAGCTCGGTGTCCCTGGATATCTTCGGCTTCCAGTGGCTCACTCGTGGGCACTGCCGAAAACTGACTGACTGCCGAAAACTGGCGGAAACTGTCGTAAACTGCCGCAAAACTTTGTAAATCGGCTTAAAAATTAAAAATTATGCACTGTACTGTAATTATAATAATAATACTTTATTTATAAACAACCACAGCTGCAACAAAGTGCTGTACACATGAAATTAAGAACATTTAAACACAAAAAAAAAATTTTTTTTTTTTTTTCATATTTTTATTAAATATGATAACCTCGTAAATCCGGAACCTCGTAAGTAAGAGCGCTCGTAAATCGGGGACCACCTGTATTAGCTTTTTTAATTAGCTTTGAGGGGCAGCTGTGGCTGAGTGGTTAGAGCGGTCTTCCTCCAATGGGGGAGAGTTGTTGGTTCGATTCCGTCAGCAGTCTCATCCTGAAGTGTCCCTAAGCAAGGCACTGAACCCCTCATTGCCTCCGATGCTCATTCAATCTTTATTTAGTCAGGTAAATCTCATTGAGCCTCGAGGGCTCATTTACAAAAGCGACCTGCTACAAACTAAAGAATGATGAACAGCAATGGTAGAATTTCCTTAAACAACAAACAACAGGAAAAAAAACATAGGAGAGAAATAGAAAGTGAAATGCAAAGTATCAAAACTAGCAAAACACCACAAGGTAGATGTACAAAATCATGTGTGTCCCATCGGTGTGTTAACCTGCCTAAATAAAGGTTGAATGAATGTGATAAAGCACTGATTAGTCTCTTTTGAAGTATTTGTTCGATTACCTTTGTAGAGATGTAGTAGAGTGCTGCATGAATGTGTGTGTGGAGGTAAATGAGGGCACAGATTGTGTTTTAAAGAGCTCTTGAGTATCTTGATTTGATAGAAAGGTACTATAAGTACAGTCCATTTACCATTTTCTCTAGCTTTTTGTAACATTTAGCTTTTAGCTAATGTTTTTTCTACTCTATCTTTGTCTTCTTGTGCTACTTTTAAGTTTTTAACTACCATTGTGATGCTTTTGTTAGCTTTTAACGGCTTTCTGCAATTTTATCTTTGCTTAAAGATAAATACTTAGTAAAGATACAAGTACTTAAAGCATTTAGCTGGAGTTTTGATCCTTAAGCCAGCTTTTTTTTTTTTTTACTTATGATCTGCGTATTTTAGCTTTAATAACTCAAATTGTAACAGTCATTCAACACTCTGCATTCACACTGCATTTCACAGAAAATAAAGTTTTTCCTAATCAAAGTATTTTTAATATTTATTTTTACAGAATCAGCATTTTCTTTAACTGACCAGATCCACTCACATCAGTGTGTTCAACTGTGTAATGTTGTAGTACAACTTTTGTTGTAACTGCTGTGTTTTCTTGGTTTCCACAGCTCATTCTGATGCTGAGTCAGAGGCCAGTTATGCATCTGTACCCCCCAAGAGCTCAACAGAGAGTGAAAACTCTCACACAGGCAATGACAAACTCAAGTGAGATGCATCTTATTTTTGTTTATTTTCTGTGATTCTGAGTTTTCTACAATATCTGAGTTGTACACAAGCGGTGTACAATCTGTTTATCACAGTAGACCAGCTATATTCACACATCAGCTCATAAAAGTGTTGTTTAAAATTAAAATGGAGTTTTTAGTTTTGCGTTATTTGACAATGTGCTTGTTTAAAATTTTACAGCACCAGGTGTAACTATGAGTTTATACATAAATCTTAATTTTTATGTTTTGTGTTTCATTAAAAAAAAATCTGTGAATGGACAGAGCATTTAACAGAGTTTAAGCTGAAACTGAACTTCTCACATGCTTTGAAGCTTCAGCTGATAAATACAGCTGCTCTTCACATGGTATCTATCTAACCAAGCTCAAAGGAATCCACCTTGGTGGCACTGAAAACTCAGACTTTCCACTCGTCGTAACTATTAAATTGTTAACCTTGGGCCTGTCATCATAACAAATTTTGCTGGGCAATTAATTGTCTCATAAATTATTGCGATAAATGATAATATTGTTTAAAATTTGATAATTAGTAATTGTCAAATTTAAGAAATGTTGGTTAATTTTGTGTGTGTAGTACCTTTTTTGACCACTGGATAGCAATATAAAATAGTTTGAACCAAAGGATGGATTTTCATTCATTCATTCAACCTTTATTTAAACGGATAAGTCAAATTGAGCCTCGAAGACTCATTTACAAGTGAGATCTGTTTGGACAGACAATAAAAGTGGTGAAAAATGACACATAGGGTTTGCCAAGGATGACCAGAGCCGAATCCAAAGTCCTGAAATGATGACAGAATGTTTATTCAGTTGGGCTCCTCTGAAAAGTCCATGGAAATTCCTCGGTAGAAGGGTTGGGAGGGGGTGAGCGTCAGGTTTACAAAACTTTCCAGGCATGTTGAGATAAGACGGCCTGTCAAGGCCAGTCAGGGAGCCAAATTCAGATAACACGATTGTTTTGAGGACAGGAAGAACTTTAATGACATCTACCTTCAGTTTGTGTCGGTCCACTCGCTTCCGAAATGTCCAAATTAAATGATCATACCAATGGAACGTGCCTGAGAATAATCCCTGAGATCTGATCCATTCTGCCCAGACGGGTTCTCGAGACATGAACCAAGCCATCATATAAGGCAGGCAGCCTGACCAGGTCCAGATTTGCTGCAGACGACTTCCTTGTTTGTTGATAGACCAGGAACCAACCGAATCCAAAAAGCAGGAACCAGTTATCATAAATCCAATTAAATATGCATCCTTAAAATCCACAGATGACAGCAGATATAGACATGTCATCAAGTCTTCCAAGTTGATGAGATATCCAGCTGCCTGCATGCCAACAGGGCCAATCAGCTGACCTAAAGCCTGTCTTCTCTTCAAAGAAATGTTATCAATTGTGTTGAGGGACCAACTGACCAACTCCAAGTCCATAGTTATGATTCGGAAGATTTTGTAGAAGAGAGGCTAAAGTTTCACAGACAAGACAGAGCAAAAGCGGAAACGGAGAGGAGACGTCCACCCTTGAGAAGAGCAAGTGTTGAAATGATAGTGAGGGAGTGTGCAGTGTGTCTCTTAAAAAAAATGGGAGGGAGGCCCCTTGACGTGACGTGGCTATTTCTCGTTTCTTTCTTTTTTCGGTTTTCAAAATGGCAGATGCGCAGTGTGGTTTGAGCTCTTTAGCATAGCTAGTATAGCTAGCTATAGCATAGCATAGCATTGAGCATGCATCAGGATCTAGCATAGCATTTGTTATACAAAGCTTTTAATAAAAACCAATAAACAAGTTCTCAGCTTCTTTTAGCAAAGAAAACAAACTTTTTACCTGAATTTGATCTCTGCTTGTCGTTGACAGTAAACCGGTGAGCCAACTGAACCAGTCTAAGACACAACACTGAACATGATACTCCATCATCCTCGTACCCGTTTAAAGAACCGACACATTTAGATCAAACTATTAACACCACAATGTTTTGCACTAACCTTAAAAAACTAGAGAAATTACATTTCTTTTGAAAATGCAGTGTGAATGCTTATTGCTGAAGAACTTGCTGAATAACAGCTGAAATTGGTTGAAAACAACCTGAAATGGAATAACAAGCCTAAGTTAGCAGAAGAAAACAGAAAGAACACATTTGCTGAATTTGGTTTAAATAAACAGAAATGAGCACAAAAGTAAGTCAATTAGGTATTTAAAGAACTGAAATTTGCAAAAATAGCTGAAAAGTATCTGAAAAGGCAGAAGGATGCTTAAATTACCAGAAGGAAGTGGAGATAGCACAATTGTGTCCAGTTGGGCTGAAAGAAGAAATGAGCACAAAAAAGTGGAAATTATCTGAAAAAAGTAGAAATACTTAAATAAATAAAAACTGAATAGTAGCTAAAAAGCAGAAAGCCTCAATTACCAGCAGGAAGTACCCAATTAGGCCTAAAGAAGCAGAAGCAGTTCTCATCTGAACAAAACATGTTTTTCAGAGTAAAGTGGTGCTAGGCACGGGTCAGTTTTCCCTCAACTGAACACAACAACTTCACTCCCTTTTCAGAAGAACTGCAAGGCTTGAAGTGAGATGGGCGATATGCAACCATTCATCAAAGACTAGTTTCTCCAAGAAGGATGGGCCCTTTGTCCTTCAAAGAAACTCCGGGCCTTTGAAGCAAAGCCACACAAAACCCCCCACTTCAAGGCTTTAATGAATACATCTTGACATTAAACTAAAATGTTTTCTCTCACAAGTGTTGCATTAAGCATTAACTCTTAACATAAAAATTGATAAACATTTAGTGAGAAAAACATTAATAAACTCTTAATTCAGGAGGAAACATTGAGAGCTCAAAGTCCAGACTTCTGGGATTTAGAGTTGGAACCTTTGGTACATATGCAAGGTTAGGACGCAGGGTGACCTTTGACCCGTCTGGGGCAAACCTGGTACACATTGGGTGCACAGATAAAGCGTGGAGGTCACTCACACGTTTAGCTGAGCAAAGAGCTAAGAGCAAAGCAGTTTTATAAGATAATAAATCTATCTTAATGCTGCTAAGAGGCTCAAATGGAGGCTCGCACAAAGCATCCAGGACTGCAGGTCCCAGTCTGGGGCCAAAGTCCTGCTGGGAGGCCTTTTTCTCAGTACGCTCTTCATGAACCATATCATGAGAGGGTGGGCGCCGGGTGATTTGCCTCCCCAACCTTCGTGGCACGCCGAGATGGCTGACAAAAAGACCTTAATGGTGGAGAAGGAGCGGCCTTTCTCCAGCAGGTCTTGTAGAAAAGTGAGGAGCTGGACTAGGTCACAGGAATATGAGATAATATTCCTCTCTAGACACCAGGCCTCAAAAACATGCCATTTGCGAGCGTAGAGAGTCTGAGTTGACTGGGCTCTCGCTCCCTGTATTGTATTTATGACATTACCGGGGAGGCCGGCGGCCATCAGCCGGTTCCTCTCAGTGGCCAGGCTGAGAGTTGCCACAGCTCTGGACGTGGGTGAAGGAGCTGCCCGTGAGCCTGAGTCAGCAGGTCCCTGTGGAGGAGCAGCTGCCATGGTGTCCCTGACAACAGTGATATCATTTCTGGGAACCACGGTTTCTGTGGCCATCTGGGAGCTATCAGTATCAGGGAAAGAGCTCCCCTGCGTACACGTTCCAGCGTCGCCTGAATCAGGGGGACGGGGGGAAATGCGATATATTGCATCCCTGCTGGCCAATTGTGTGCCAGAGCGTCTGTTCCCAGCAGTGCATCTGTTTCCTTTATTGAGAAGTACAGGGCGCAGTGCGTGCTGCTGTTGCAGGCGAATAGATCAACGGATGCCCTCCCGTATTGTGCCCAGATCTGGTCCACGATACGCGTGTTCAGCCTCCACTCTGAGGCTAGCAGTGGCCCTCTTGAGAGGGCGTCTGCCCCGTGGTTTAGCTCGTCCGGGATGTGTGTCGCCCTCAGCGACAATATTCGGGGGCCGCACCACGCGAGCAGCTTGTGTGTCAGGCTGAGGAGGGGTTGGGACCTTGTCCCCCTTCTCTGTTGATGGACATTGTCATCCGGTTGTCTGATTTTATCAAGACGTGTTGTTTTGTCATCAGCCCCTTCTTGTGAAAGTGCTTCATGGACAGAAAAACAGCTTTCAGTTCCAGGAAGTTGATGTGGAGCCTTGCCTCCTGCTGTTTCCAGACACCTCGGGCATGTTGGTTTCTGCAGAAAGCTCCCCATCCTGTCTTTGAAGTGTTTGTGGTGATCATCACACGAGACAGTACTCGTCCCAGCGGGATGCCTGTCGTGAACACTGAAGGGGCCCTCCAGGGTTCTAGGGCTGTCACGCACTCTGGGCTGATCAGTATCTTCTCTGCCTGCCTGAGGGAGGCAGGATACATTTGTTTGTTTAGCCATATCTGCAGAGCGTGCATTTTTAATAAGGCCTGAGGCACACAGACGATTGCTGTTGCCAGGAGGCCCAGGAGATGCTGGCACTGTTTGAGAGACACTCTCTGGCCCAGCTGAAAGCAATGCAGTTAGAGGCGTATGGATGAAATCCAAGCCTCTGAGAGCCATGCTCTGTACAGAATGGAGTTGACCTGTACTTCCAAAAATACGGTAATCTGGGATGTTGTCAGATTGCTCTTTTGCAAGTTTATGACGAACCCCAGAGCCTCCAGGTAAGTCATCACCATCTGTGAGTGCTGCTGGGCTTGTGCTCTGTCGTTGGCGAGGATCATCAGATCATCCAGATAATTCATAACTCTGACTCCTTGACCCCTGAGTGGGGTCAAGGCTGCATCCAGACATTTTGTAAATGATCTTGGTGCAATTTTTAATCCGAAGGGGAGAGCCAGAAATTTGTAAGCTTTTCCTTCGAATGCAAAGCTGAGATATTTTCTGTGACGTGGCCAGATGCTCACGTGGAAAAATGCCTATTTCAGATCGACTGTACAGGTGTAATCCCCCGGTCTCACTGACTGCATCACCTGTCTCAGTGTGAGCATCCTGAATTTGTACGTTTTTATTCTCCTGTTCAGTGCTCTGAGATCTACTATAGGCCTTAAGCCCTGGTCTCGTTTTGGCACGAGGAAGTACTTGCTGTATTGACCTGTGTGTATATTGTGTGTTGGAACAATATCACTCCTTTCTGCAGCATTGTTGAGATTTCCTCCCTCAGAACGTGTGCACGGTCTGGGTTTATGTTTGACAGCAGCACCCCCGTGAATGGGGGTGGCCTCTTGTGGAACTGCAGCCGGAGGCCTTGACAGACTGTTGACATGTCCCACATGTTTGGTTGACACGCCTCCCAGGCCTGAGCGTGTGCGCTAAGCCTGTGGGGCATGTGTATTCTGGGTTGTTCGTGTGTCGTGGGTGCAGGAGGGGGAGTAGTTGCCCCCCCCCCCGCTCGGCCCTCGACGAGCTGACCTGTCCACCAGCGGTCACCAGGAAATCTGCCTGCTGCAGACAGACTCCTGATACCCCGCTGAGGCTCATTGTCTGACCTGATACCTTGTGTTTCACGAGGGAGGAGGGGTGATTGCCCTCTCCCTTTATCGTGACTGTTTTCATAAAAATGGTGCTTTAAAAAAAATTAGTCAAGACATAGGGCAGTTTCTGCTTTTGAAACTTTATTTTCGTGTTTTAAAGAACAAAGCATCTTTTTTACACACACAGCAGAAACGTGTTTTGTGCACACAAATGTCACCAGCTTTTTGCTGTTTTTTACACATAGTCTGGGTTTGAAAGTCTGGGTTCCTGTACCACGTGGGTGGACAAATCTGTAAAACTGCAAAGTGGTCCCGTTTCGTCAGGCCAACTTCTGCCTTCTGTCCCGGTTCGTCGAGGAAGATATCGGCGGAACCGCTTGGCGAGGAACAAACCTGTTCCTGGTCCACGCCTGGCCAGCCTGAGGTGGTCCTGCTACGGGTCTCGGCCGTTGCTCCCCGTCGTACGCTGGCCTTTTTTGCGGGGGACGGCGTGTGGCTGAGCTGTGTCGAGGCTCCACTGCCCTGCTCCCACTGGTGTCTCTGGAGGGTGCGAAGGCTTTTCTCATTATCCCCTCGCGTAGGGCTTCAGCCTGTTTTCGTCTTTGCTCCAGCCTCCTCTGGATACGTTCCAGAGCCCCTCCGAAGAGTCCCGACGGTTTGATCGGGTGGTGGAGGAAGGGGTACCGCTGGCCCTCCGGCAGGTCCGTCAAGGTCAGCCACAGATGGCGCTGGGCGATGACCACTTCAGCCATGCATCTCCCCTGAGCGATGGCCGCGGTCCCCATCATCCGGCGGACGAAGTCAGTCGCCTTGCGGGCTTCCTCCAGGATTTCTGCCGCAGCCTTTTTGTTCGTTGTTTGCTGGATATCCTGCAGCTTCTCTGCCAAGTAGGCCTGAATCATGGCCGAAGCGTTCATGGCGCGGACCGCGAGGCCCTGAGCTCTGTAACATTTTTCGAGCTAGGAGGGCGCGGCAGGCTTTGCTGGGCAGAGTTGGCTTTGCGCCCGACGTCCTGGGGGCTAAGTGGGCCCGTCCTGGGGGCTAAGTGTCCTCTATCTGCGGGACGGTGGCGATTCCTGCTGCGTCCATGCCGGCGACGTCAAGGAACTGGGAGAGCGGCAGAAGCATGGGAGCCCTGGGTTCAGCCCAGGTGCGAGTGAGCTCTTGTCAAGAAATCCGGAAAAATCGGCATCCTGTGCCTCGTGGCCGACTACAATTCCCCGCCAACCTCATTACTTGTTGTAGAGGTGGGGGTTCTGGCCGGCTGATCCGCAGCGTGTCGGCCGCTCTGCGACACAAGTCGAACAGAGCGGGGATGGAGACATCTGTCTCTGGCTGAGCTATCATCGGGTTCTGGGAGAAGTCTTCTTCTTCCCCCTCGTCCTCGTTTTCAGCTTCGTTGTCTGAAATTTCACCCGAGACTGTTAGCGAGAGCTTGTCTGCGCGTAACAGGCTTCTTGTGTCAAACTCGACGGTGGAGTCCCCCATGGGGGCCGTCATGTCCATACTGTCCCCCCAGTCAGCTTGTCCACTGTCCTCCAGTTCAATGGCCTCAAGCTCCGGTGTGGGAGTGAGCGTCTCTGTGAGGTCTGGGTCTCGTGGTGCCGCCCATGGCCTTGGCCACGATGTCCATGCGAGGCTTCCTCACGGCCTCAAGCATCTGGCTGCAGTGTGGATAGGACTCGGGGGATTCCAGCGCCGTCTTAGCGTACAACATCCCCCGGCAGACAGGACAGGCCTCGTGGGTGTCCGTCGCCGAAAGGTAGTAGCCGCAGCCGCTGGGGTAGGCTCGGGAGATGGGGCTCGGTGGCCTGCTGGACTTCTTGGAATTTTTGGATTTTCACTTTCCCTTCTCTGGAGCCATGGCTGAGAAGAGTCGAGCTTGTTAGCTGTGCTAACGTGGTCTGGAGACGTCCTCTTCGTCAAGTCGCTTTCGCTAGCTAGCCTACTAACTCCGTTAGCTAGGTAGCGAGTGACGTAGTTAGCACCGTCGATTAAAGCTGCTGCGAAGAGAGAAGAAAAAACTTATTTTAAATAAAAGGCACTGGGCTAGCTTTCACTAGCCCAGTAGTACGCAGGAAATTTCTCTGTGCTCTCAGGGTAGGGAGCGAGCTCGCCTCCAGTCGAGCGGTGTTGTCACAGAGAGTCCCGCGAAGTTCCGGAGTAAGCGAGTTGAAGGGCATAAAAGAGAAGGATAGATGGGCGCACGCGTTTTTATACCAAGAGGGCGGGGCCTCTGTGGTGACGCTGACGCCCACCTGCCATAAAGGCGTGAATGTATTACTTCAGGTGAACCACGCGGCGGCGCAATTCCCATTGTCATGTGTTGCACCGAGTGGACTGACTGACGAGGGAACTGTTAGTTATTATTATTAAGCTGCAAAAGTGAAAAAAATGTGCGGCACGTCAAAAACAAAACTAAAAACAGTGGGGTGGTTGACCCCCGCACCACCGCCTGCGGTGCTGCGCATTAGGTTTAGTTTTAGAGATTATTATGTTAATAGGTTTTTATAGGTTTAGAGATTAATATTTTTTGCCTTTTATTTGTGAAACAAGGTCAGAGGAAGCTGGTTCTGGTTCGGTCGATTGGACCCGATGTTACACCACATTCTGTGACCTGCAACAGTTCATGCAACACCGCCCCCTACGGTCACAGTATATGGTGTAACACCGGTTTGCAACGCGCTCCAAACAGGAAGTTGATTCTTTTTCTGTTCTGTAACTGGGACGTGATGACGTCACTACGAATACTCTACGTAAAATTAAAAAACTCGATAGAGGTCCAAGTAATCGATGTGTCTTAAGCCTCCAGTATAGCTGTGCGTTGTGTCCAGCGCCGCTGGATTCGCGTGTGCTGCGCGCCGGCAGTTCATATTATACTCTGTGCAAGCGTAGCTCTCTGGAGTGCAGGCTCCAGTAGCTGCAGCCGGGCGGAGCGTTTACCTACAGGACAAATTGAGGTAGCTGATTGGTCATTTGATGACACGCGAGGCCGTTTATCAACGTGCGCGCGTAGGCGGTCTTAAAATTTGAGCTTGGTGCGTTCACGCCCGCGATCAAAGGCTTTTGCCGCGGCGCTCACACGGCGTGCCGCGGCGCTCGGACTCACGCGGAGCTATACTGGGGGCTTTACTCGAGTAGTCTATTAAAGCCCTAGTACACAGTTTTGTATGCCATCTATAAAAAGTGCAAAAAGTATTGAGTGTGTAAAGATGACTTTTAGTTTCACTGAAGCAGATGTGATATTTGTGACTGTGATAGCAAAATGTAAAGAATTTAATCAACAAAGTCCATGCTCCATAATCCAGGTATACAATCCAACAATTTTCAGTCGGTTCATCTGGACAGTTTCTTTTTTTTATCTTTTTTTTTTATCTGAAACGTTTCACCTTCCATCCAGAAGGCTTAATCAGTCAACTAATGAAGCCTTCTGGATGACACTACTGTCAATGAGGGAGAGGTCCGGCACCGGAGGAGGGGGCGTGCCAAAGAAACTACTGTATCTTAGCACCAAATAACTGGTTTGTTCCCCTTTGGAGTAAGCTGTTGTGAGAAGAATCAGTTTTGTGTTGTGTGTTTCCTTGACTGATGAAGCCTTCTGGATGGAAGGTGAAACATTTCAGCACAAAAACAAACTGTCCAGATGATCTGACTGAAAATTGTGAAAGAGTTTAATGTTTCTTAAAACTAATCTGTACGACTCAGCGTCCTGCTAAGATTACTGTGCACTGTCTCAGCTGAGAAATACGGTAATTCAATCATGTGGTTGTTTTAATAACTGATGAGATTTGTTTCTATGGATCACGGTAGAATGCAGTAAGATGACAAATAGTGGTGGTTTTTGACTGAGTTTTCTGTTTTTCTTAGAATTGTTGCTAAGAAATCCACTGCAGTGGTCAAGCAGGATCCTCCACGTCATGTCAAATCACCCAGCAGGCCCCGTCCTGATGGTCAGTTTACCTTCTTAATGTCCCTTCAGTTATTGTGTATACTTTGTACATTGTAAGAGACTGCAGCTAGTCCTGACCAAGTTTTCTTTGTTCAGATTCCTCAGAGTCTGATGAGCTTTCACATCTCAGGAGGTCTGGCAGCTCTGAGCGAGAGGATGACCATCGCCACAGGTACAACGGCAGGAGTTAAAACACCCAGGCGTGAAAAAAAGTTATTTATCTCACATTAGCTTTACCTTTGGTTTCAGCCTCGAAGTCCTTTGTCCATTGATCTTTATCTCCAATGCTCTCATTGGGATGGGGACATCCTTTTGGCCAGTGGCGGTTTAGTTTCCCAGATGTATAACCGATCACAGTCCTCCTGGCACTGAACAGCACACACAATATGTTGTATTATTGCTAGTATCATTCAGCCCTCTGTGAATAGCAAGCGGCCATCAGGGCACTAGGCTGGTCATTAGGCTGATGGTCCTCCTTTATCATGTGAACAGCTAGTTCTGGCTGTCACGAGCAAACTTATTGACCCACTATGTGAAGATGCTATTTATTCTTGCAACTCCTCAGACTGAAGAAGTATTTTGAATGAAAGACGAAACGTTTCATCAAAGAATCTGTCCAGAGAACCTGACTTAACCTTGTTAGATTTTTCTACCTGGATCATTGATAATGCATCAAGACACTCCCCCATTATTTATTTTTATTTATTCCTACATATGTTTAATACACATACCTGTAATGCTTTGTTTTTCTTCATGTTAAGTCTGATTTGTTTTAATGTATTTTTTTTTACTGACAATAGTTAAATTGGTTTTAGAAACAAACCCCCTCATTATTAATTTTTAGTATTGAATCACTTTTTTGATGCCTGAATCTGTACTCAATATTCCAGATTTCTAAATAAAATAAATCTTTTCATTTTTAAATCTGGACTGTCCTTTTCTGGACACTATACTACAATAATTTGGATGAAAGATTTTTATAAAACAAAGATGAGTCAAAACTTTTCAGCTTATGGTCCACAAAATAACAGAAAAGCTAATGTCTTAAAATGGACTAACATTGTTCAAGACAACACAAAGCTTCTCGGTGAAGGTTATATTGTTTTGTCCAGTCATGACTGTTGTTTATTGTTTATGTATTGTAACATGGATAGCAAAATATAAACTATTGGCAATACATTTTTTAAGTATGATTTGAATTGACAAACTTCACTTGGTTTTTGACAAATCTCAGTGTGTTTCTGAGCCCTTCTGTGAGAACCACAGTTCTAACATCTCTGAATGTGTCAGCTTCTTAATAACGTTTCCATGGTTGGACATTAAAGGGATTTTTTAAAATATTATACAGCATCATCCAAAACTTGAAAATAACTTTACATTTAAAGGTTAAATATTTCAGTTGTTGGATTCATCACGATAAAGAATGATGGGAACAAATCCAATAATTCTGTCGGGTCATCTGGACAGTTTCTTTTTTATAGAAACGTTTCACCCTCCATGGGGACAAATGTTTACTGTTATCTTCTCTTCCTGATAGCGCTCCTCGTGCTGCCAATGGTAGCCGTGCTGTCCGCTCTGGGATTTCCGTGAAGAACAATCCAGCACTTCTCTGTAAGGCTCACAACAAACGGATTGTTTTGACAGTTTATTGTTTGAGAAGTCAAGTATTTCTTGGACTGTTAGGTTTTTGTTTTCTTTTTTTATACTGAAGCTAAATATGAGCTTAGGGCTCCATGTTAAGATTGGTTATTTACTTTAATGCATGATGTTA
The DNA here is from genome assembly GCA_038048925.1 of Garcialebias charrua. Lineage (NCBI taxonomy): Eukaryota > Metazoa > Chordata > Actinopteri > Cyprinodontiformes > Rivulidae > Garcialebias > Garcialebias charrua. Next base: position 54,216 of record JBBPBX010002818.1, on the reverse strand, counting down.
GCAGTGAAATGTATCAGTTAGGAGGCTCATCGTGCTCATTGCTCCTGCAGCCAAACCTGTGGAAGAGCCCCTCTATTTCCTACCTCCAGATTCTTACCCATCTTCTAATCTGGGGTGAGGAACGTTTTATTTCTTCATCTCTTTACGCACGTATTTATTTAGTACAGGAATCAGACTCTTTGGCATATTCTTTGTTTTTCTCAGGTACAGCTCGGATGTGCACACAGTGAGGTTTGTTAAACAGCAAAGTTTGGGTCTTAGACTCGTGGGAGGCAATGATGTTGGGATCTTTGTAGGTGGAGTTCAGCCAAACAGCCCTGCTTATGAGCAAGGGATGAAGGAAGGAGACCAGATCTTGATGGTGGGTTTTATTACTTTTTTGGGTCGTTATTACAACCCAATTTTAAAAAACTGAGCTGCAAAGCTAAATCAAACTTTTGGTTTTGCTCTATTCAGGTAAATACTGTAGATTTTGGGCATTTTACACGAGAAGAAGCTGCCAACTTCCTCCTGAAGATCCCACCGGGAGAGCGTGTAGAAATCTGCACTCAGACAAAGATGGACAGTAAGTGTAGAGCAGAAGGAATCATCAGTTCAACTTTTCTCAGTAGTAACTTTGCCTCTCTTTAGTTTATAAGAAGATCATCAAGTCTAACTTGGGGGACAACTTCTACATCCGCACCCACTTTGACCATGAAGTCACTGATCCCAAAGGTCTGAGCTTCACCAGAGGAGAGGTGTTCAGGGTTGTGGATACAATGTACCGTGGAAAGATAGGCAACTGGCTCGCCATGCGCATGGGGAACGACTTACACGAGATGGATAAAGGAATAATGCCCAACCAGGACAAGTGAGGAAGGACGAGGTCTAGATTTCTGTTTGAACCAAGATTTAAGTAGTGTTTTAATCCATGATTATTTCTTTCAGAGCAGAGAAACTGGCTACCATTGAGCGGACTCAGCGGTCCACTGGAGAACGGACCAATGGAGACAAGCAGGTTTCAGGGCCAAGAGCGGAGTTTTGGAAACTGCGAGGGCTTCGGGGAAATAAAAAGAATGAGAAGAACAGACGAAGTCGTGACGACCTGCTGCAGCTCACCATTCAGGGCAACTTCCCTGCATACGAGAGAGTCCTGCTCAGGGAAGGTTGGCACTTTTTTTATCCTCCCATTTAGAAGGGACGTTTTTAATGTTCGAAGTCCATAATTAATTCAACAATTTTAATACTCTTGAAATGTTTGTTTCTCCAGCTAATTTCAAACGGCCCATTGTCATTCTGGGTCCTCTTAATGATATTGCTATGGAGAAGTTGGCCAGAGAGATGCCTGATGAATATGAGGTGGCAGGTTGGTTTTCTTCTCGTTGATTTTAAAAAATAGATTATATGAATTTAAATCGTATCTTTAAACATTATTCTGAATTGTTTGTGCTTAATTTTATTTTATTTTTCTTGCTGTGTTACAGAGATGGTTCCTCGCAGTGGAGTAGAGAGCAGCTCCACAGTGATTAAACTGGACACAGTGAGGAGAATAGCAGAAAAGGTGAGCAGCTAACATGTGGATCAAAATGTTTTTTGTTTTCACTTTGATGGCACAAACCCCCTCTATGTGTCACTGTGATGGATTTGCGGCATGTCCAGGGTGTACCCCGCCACCCATACAGGATACAGATATGGGTACCAGTGACCCAAAAAGGAAGAATCAGGCAAAAGATAATGGATGGCTGGATGGATGGGCACAAAACCTTTGTTTTTGGAGTTATCTTCTAATTGACTGTTTTTAACCTCCTTCTCTCCCAGGACAAGCACCCCCTGCTGGACATCACGCCCACTGCAGTGGAAAGGCTCAACTACATTCAGTATCATCCCATGGTGCTGTTCTTGGATCCACACAGCCGCAAAGATGTCAAGTCCATGAGGCAGAAGTACAACCCCAACTCCAATAAGAGCTCCAGGCGTCTTTACTCTCAGGCCATGAAGATGAGAAAACACTGCAGCCACCTTTTCTCAGGTGAGCCTCATTCAATATTTCTTTTAGTTGTTTTTTTTTTAACCTGTAGTTGTACACCTGTTCACTGTATTTCTCCTGGCTCTTTCCTTTCAGCTCGTATTGACCTCATGCCTGGCTCAAACAGCTGGTACGAGAGCCTGAAGGAAAAGATCCGCCACCAACAGTCCAAACCCGTCTGGGTGTCTGAAGTCACGGTATGAGACACTTCTCTGAAGTGCACATCCTGGAATATTTTTATTTTAAACTATGATAAAATTTAAGCATGCTGCTGGAAATACGATTAAAAAAAACTTGGACAAGTACCGGTACATAAAAAACAACAACTTTAAAACCTTGCAATGTGCTTTTTAAGGACCCAGATATCATTTATGAAATTTTGACCCTTCGACAAACTGTGATTTTATTTTTTTGTATTTTTATTTGTTGTCTTTTGTCCAGTTGGAGAGTGGACAGGACCAGGATCTTGATGCTTTAGACCAGAACCAGACTGACTACCTCAGTGCTGCCAGTGACCTGGAGGACACAGATGCAGAGGCCTTGACCGACGATGCCTACACGGACAACGAGGATGTGGAAGAGGCCTATCCCGGTCAGGAAGCCGCCAGAAACCTGCAGAGCCACAGGGAGGCTGGAGCCGCTTTAGCCCGATCGTCTGAGCCGGCCTTCAGGCATGACGGGCAGTCAGCAGAAGCCGAGGCCAGCGATGACACGTGTTCAGAAAGAGAGCTCCCTCCTTTGATGCACGTGCCTGAGCCCAGGTCACCCCGCCATAGATCACCTCAGACACCAGAAGAGGAAGAAGAAGAGGAAGACGCATCTCAGCGCAGTTTTTCAGACTCGGACTTCAATATTGACTTTGAACCACACTCCCCCTCAGATGGACCTCCAGATTTTGTAGCCCCTGACCCCATGGCTCGATACTCAGCGGATGAGCCTCCATATGCAGAGGAGCAGCCTGAGAGCTCGCGACATGCTAGCCTGTCTGCCATAGAAGACAAACTAGAAAAGGTTTGTCTGCTTTTATGATAAAACCCTTTATTCCCAAATTTGAATTTAACAAAAGTTGCAGATGAAGTTATTTACATGCAGTATGGTAGATATTCAAGGAGTCAAAGTTCTTTGTCATTTGCATCACATGTGATACATGAGGTGGAACAAAATTGTGTACACAGGGTCCCAGTTACATCAACAAAAATATAAAATGTAAAAGAAAAACAGTAATAAGATCTAAGATATGAACTAAGAAAAACGTTTACTAAAAAACACACTAAGCACTAGTAGTACAAAAACAATATGCTATTATTGCAATAATATTTCTTATGCAGCACAAACATGAGTCTGTGTGAGTAGATGAGTAAGAATGAATATATATACTGTATAGATCTTCTTTAGCCATTGAGCATTAGAAAAAGTGAATGAAAACAAAACAAAAAACATGAGTGAGTGTTCAGCATGAGGGAGGAGGCTGCTTTTAGGTTTTTAGCCAGTGCGCCTGCAATGCAAGCTGTTGGTTTAGCATTACTTCAGTGCCGACAGGTGGTTGGAGTGTGGGGGGTGGGGGAGCGTTCGGTAGGCAGGGCGCTTGGTTCTGTTGACGGGGCAGTGCGCCCCAAACACTGATGTGTGTGAATGAGAGGGAGGCTGGAGGAACAGTGAGGCTACAAGGAGCAAAGATCACAAAGATGCAGGACTTCAAGGACTTGGGGTCCACTGTCTAGGAAAACGTGAAGTGTGGTAAAGAGGTGAAGAAAAGAGACAAGGCAGGATGGAGTGGATGGCGAATAGTTTCAAAAGTAATAATAATAATGAATTTAATTTTTAACGCACTTTTCATTAATAAAAATCTCAAAGTGCTACAAAGTGCAACAAAAGCAAAGATCAAATAAAACAAGTGATAAAATCAAGTGAAATCAATAATAATATCAACTAAGATCAAAGATAAAATCATGTGGAGGCAGAATAGACTTGATTAAAAAATAAATGAATAAATAAATAAAACAAGTGATAAAATCAAGTAAAATCAATAATAATATCAACTAAGATCAAAGATAAAATCATGTGGAGGAAGAATAGGCTTGCTTAAAAAGAAAAGTCTTCAAGCCATTTTTAAAGTCAACCATTTTTAAAGTCAACCGCTTGGACTGTCGGTACCTATCTGCTGCTTCTGGAGTCCCACAGGCCAAAAAGGCCCAATAGGACTCCTTCTTCAGCCTGACAGCATCCCTCACCGCCGGTGTCCACCACCGTGCTTCTTTAAGATAATAGGCGTACGCTTTCTGATGATCTTTGTATGCCTGCTTATGTACAGAGAGACCAGATGATTTTACACGTCTCTCAATAGCATGGCCAGTTGCCTTCTTCCTGCGCAGCTCACCAGTGTACCAGGGAGCTGAACGGGGAAAAGACACCAGTCTTGTCTTCAAGGGAGCATGTAGGTCCAGAAGCTCTTGGAGAGATCGGTTGTAGTGATCCACAGAGTCATTTGCAGATTAATGATTGACAGCGGTCAGGGCGTGAAGATCATTGGACAGAACATCAGGGGAAATGTTTTTAAAGTCACGGAACTGGATAGGTCGTTTTGGGTTTAAAGCAGGTGAAGTTGAGGGCACTTCCAGGGAGATGACCCTGTGGTCCGAGACACCCAGGTCATATACAGATAAGTTATTGATGAGTACAGTGTCTGTAATCACCAAATCCAGAGTATGCCCCCTGCTGTGCGTAGGGGCGTCCACATGTTGGGTGAGATTGAGAGAGTCCAAAAGAGACTTAAAATCTGTTGCCAGAGGGGAAGAGGAATTGTCCATGTGGATATTTAAATCGCCAAGAAAAATAGTTTTCACAGTAATTTGTTACAAAAGGGTGTCGGCAAAGGTCAATGAAAAGTTTCCAGGACAGTGGTGAGACCAGCTATATTGTATGGTCTGGAGACAGTGGCATTGGCAAAAAGACAGGAGAAAGAACTGGAAGTGACAGAAATGAAGATGTTGAGGTTCTCCTTAGGAGTGACAAGGATGGATAAGATCAGGAATGAGATCATCAGAGGTACAGCACATGTTGAACAACTGGGAGATAAAGTTAGGGAGGCCAGACTGAGATGGTTTGGACATGTCCAGAGGAGGGACAGTGGGTATATTAGTAGAAGAAGGTGGCTTTTGATTGCAAGAAAAATACTGGAAAAATTTGGAGCAGACAAAAATGTATTTCAAAATAAACTCTAAAAGAAAATCAAAACTTACAATATATCTGGGATTTAAAGATTTTCCTTATTGTTAAACTATTTTTTGTAACTTTGTTAGCACAGAAATGATCAGTTATACAATATATAAAAAAAAAACGTATACTTTATGTCATAAAGTTACAAAATCACATAATTCTAATGGTTAACATTCCCAAAGCTTTAACCCATAAGTAAATATCCAGTCTGTCCTGATGATCAATCAGTTGTTGAACCACGATGAGTGTTTGTTGCAGCTCCTCAGACTGAAGAAGTCTTTTAGGTTAAATAAACTTTTCAACAGAAGACCTGATTCAACCGTGTTGGATGAAAAGTCTGGTTTGAGACAAGTTCTTTGTAAAAAAATAAAGTAAAATAAAAAAAAATTCATCTAAAAGTACTAGAAAAACTATTCATATATACTGTATTTAATCTGCAGTTTAAAAAAAAAGGTCTAGCAATTTTATTTGAACACTGAAGACACTGAACTTATGTTCTCTAACTTTTTCCTTTGATTGATTCATCAAATGTTTGCCTGCTGACTGCTAAACTGTAATTTACATTGCTGCAACACCATTACAATCTGTGTTTTGTACACACATACTGTATATTTGTTTGTTTGTTTTCTGTTCCAGACACGGATGGCAGAGCCGCAGGCAGTGACTGAGGTGAAGAAGGGCCCTGCGTTCATTGTGTAAGGCTCCTAATATTTAAAGGATTCAGTAAAAGTGAGACTGAAGTTTGCTGCTGGTTTTCACCCCCTTTTCCTCTTTTTCACCTCCAGTTTGGCGCATCACCACCAAGCAGTCCAGTACAGACGCACACAGATCCGGGGCAGTGATAGTTCTGAGGATGAGGATGAGGATGGGGTGGTGGTGGATGAAGAGGATGACATCGAATGGGGTCCTGCTACTGAACTCTAGACACCGCTGAGGATTAAACCAACTGACAAACACAGACGTTATGATGCTTTTCCTCCTTTAAGAAAAGCTTGTTTCTTCAATTTTTATTTGTTTTTTATAAAGAGTGCCTTGTTTGGTGTGGGAGAACAATTGACTACTACAACAAATTTATTCAAGAAGATCAAAGTGCCTGATTTATTTTTATTTTCTTTTATTTTTTGTATTTATGTTTGAAAACTTTTGAGACAAATCAGAATTTTATTGCTGTTGTAGCTTACACAATCTAGTTTGTTTTAATAAAAAATGATTTTTTTAGGATTTTTGTTTATTCAATAAACTTTTTTAACTTAAAAAATATTAATTTGTTTATACCTGGTATTTATATCACAGTTGTGATATTGACTGTGTCCTGATGCTGAATAATTCAAACAGATTATGGGATTGTTTTCTCATTCAGGGACACCTGAAGGAGCTGCGGGGACTGAAGTTGAATCCCATTTGAATGGGATGTAAAACTTTTAGAAAAATTACATCCAAGTCCAAATTTTATTCTAAAAAGTTGTGTGAATTTTATTTTGTCAAAAAAAAAAAAAAAAAAATATATATATATATATATGTATATATATATATATATATACACACACAACTCCTGAAACTATTATGTGGCTTTCAAATAATACAGTATTTTACAGTAAATATATAACAAAGTTATGACCATTTAAGTTCATTGCTTTATTATTTTTTATTTTGCATTATTGCATTTTCTTGCTCTCTGCTGCAGTAAAACTGGATGTAAATCAATGATTACCAAATAAATGCCATCCATCCATCCATTTTCTTCCGCTTATCCGGGGTCGGGTCGCGGGGGTAGCAGCCTAAGTAGGGAGGCCCAGACTTCCCTCTCCCCAGCCACTTGGAGCAGCTCCTCTGGGGGAATCCCAAGGCGTTCCCAGGCCAGCCGAGAAACATAGTCCCTCCAGCGTGTCCTGGGTCTTCCTCTGGGTCTCCTCCCGGTGGGACATGCCCGGAACACCTCACCAGGGAGGCGTCCAGGAGGCATCCTAACCAGATGCCCGAGCCACCTCAACTGGCTCCTCTCGATGTGGAGAAGCAGCGGCTCTACTCCGAGTCCCTCCCGGATGACTGAGCTTCTCACCCTATCTCTAAGGGAGAGTCCAGACACCCTGCGGAGAAAACTCATTTCAGCCGCTTGTATCCGAGATCTCGTTCTTTCGGTCATAACCCAGAGCTCATGACCATAGATGAGGGTGGGAACGTAGATCGATCGGTAAATTGAGAGCTTTGCCTTTTGACTCAGCTCTCTCTTCACCACGACAGACCGGTACAGCGCCCGCTTCACTGCGGACGCTGCACCTATCCGCCTATCGATCTCACGCTCCAGTTTTCCCTCATTCGTGAACAAGATCCCGAGATACTTAAACTCCTCCACTTGGGGCAGGACCTCCTCCCCGACCCGGAGAGGGCATGCTACCCTTTTCCGGCTCAAGACCATGGCCTCGGATTTGGAGGAACTGATCCTCATCCCGGCCGCATCACATTCAGCTGCAAACCGCTCCAGCGAAAGCTGTAGATCACGAACTGATGAAGCCAATAGGACCACATCATCTGCAAAAAACAGAGAAGCGATTCTAAGGCCACCAAAACGGATCCTCTCAACACCTTGGCTGCGCCTAGAAATTCTGTCCATAAAAGTTATGAACAGAATCGGTGACAAAGGGCAACCTTGGCGGAGTCCAACTCTCACCGGAAACGAGCCCGACTTACTGCCAGCGATGCGGACCAAGCTCTGACACCGGTCGTACAGGGACCTAACAGCCCATATCAAAGGGCCTGGTACCCCATACTCCCGGAGTACCCCCCACAGAACCCCCCGAGGGACGCGGTCGAATGCCTTTTCCAAGTCCACAAAGCACATGTAAACTGGTTGGGCAAACTCCCACGCACCCTCCAGGACCCTGCTGAGGGTGTAGAGCTGGTCCAGTGTTCCACGACCAGGACGAAAACCACACTGCTCCTCCTGAATCCGAGGTTCGACTATCCGACGGACCCTCCTCTCCAGAACCCCTGAATAGACCTTACCAGGGAGGCTTAAGAGTGTGATCCCCCTATAGTTGGAACACACCCTACGGTCCCCCTTTTTGAATAGGGGAACCACCACCCCAGTCTGCCAATCCAAGGGAACTGCCCCCAATGTCCACGCAATATTGCAGAGTCGCGTAAGCCAACACAACCCCACAACATCCAGAGCCCTAAGGAACTCAGGGCGAATCTCATCCACCCCTGGAGCCCTGCCACCGCGGAGCTTTTTAACCACCTCGGTGACCTCAGCTCCAGAGATTGGAGAGCCCGACCCAAAGTCCCCAGGCTCCGCTTCCTCAGTGGAAGACGTGCCAGTAGGATTGAGGAGGTCTTCGAAGTACTCCGCCCACCGACTCACAACATCCCGAGTTGAGGTCAACAGCACGCCATCCCCACCATAAATGGTGTTGGTCGCGTACCGCTTTCCCCCCCTGAGACGCCGGATGGTGGACCAGAATCGCCTCGAAGCCGTACGGAAGTCATTCTCCATGGCCTCTCCGAACTCCTCCCACGCCCGAGTTTTTGCCTCAGCAACCACCCGAGCCGCATGCCGCTTGGACTGTCGGTACCTATCTGCTGCTTCCGGGGTCCCACAGGCCAAAAAGGCCCAATAGGACTCCTTCTTCAGCCTGACAGCATCCCTCACTGCCGGTGTCCACCACCGGGTTCGAGGGTTGCCACCACGACAGGCACCAACAACCTTGCGGCCACAGCTCCGATAAGCTACCTCGACAATAGAGGCGCGGAACACGGCCCACTCGGACTCCATGTCCCCCGCCTCCCTCGGAACGTGTTCAAAGCTCTCCCGGAGGTGGGAGTTAAAGCTCCGTCTTACGGGAGACTCTGCCAGACGTTCCCAGCAGACCCTCACAATACGTTTGGGTCTGCCAGGTCTGACCGGCATCCTCCCCCACCATCGGAGCCAACTCACCACCAGGTAGTGGTCAGTTGACAGCTCCGCCCCTCTCTTCACCCGAGTGTCCAGGACATGCGGCCGCAGATCAGATGAGACGACAACAAAGTCGATCATCGAACTGCGACCTAGGGTGTCCTGGTGCCAAGAGCACATATGGACACCCTTATGCCTGAACATGGTGTTCGTTATGGACAATCCATGACGAGCACAGAAGTCCAATAACAGAACACCACTCGGGTTCAGATCAGGGGGGCCGTTCCTCCCAACCACACCCCTCCAGGTCTCACTGTCATTGCCCACGTGAGCGTTGAAGTCCCCCAGTAGAACAAGGGAGTCCCCAGGAGGTGCACTCTCCAATACCCCTTCCAAGGACTCCAAAAAGGGTGGGTAATCTGCGCTGCCGTTTGGCGCATAGGCACAAACAACACTCAGAGCCCGTCCCCCCACACATAAACGAAGGGAGGCTATCCTCTCGTTCACCGGGGTGAACCCCAACATACAGGTATCAAGATGGGGGGCAACAAGTATGCCCACTCCTGCTCGGCGCCTCTCACCAGGGGCAACTCCAGAGTGGAAGAGTGTCCAACCTCTCTCAAGGAAACTGGGCCATGTGTTGAAGTGAGTCCGACTATTTCTAGCCGGAACCTCTCAACCTCACACACTAGCTCAGGCTCCTTCCCCACCAGAGAGGTGACATTCCATGTCCCAATGGACAGCGTCTGTAGCCGAGGATCAGACCGCCAGGGTCCCCGCCCTCGGCCACCACCCATCCCACATTGCACCCGACCCCTTTGGCCACTCCCTGGGCTGCCACCTTACCGTGGTGGAGGGGTTTGAGTGTCCCAATGATCCTAGGAGCTATGCTGTCAGGGGCTTCATGCCCCTAGTAGGGTCACCCAAGGCAGACAGGTCCTAGGTGAGGGACCAGACAAAGTGCAGCCCAAAGACCCCAATGATGAGTAACACTAATGGAATCAATGTTCCCTCGCCCGGACGCGGGTCACCGGGGCCCCACTCTGGAGCCAGGCCTGGAGATGGGGCACGTTGGCGAGTGCCTGGTGGCCGGGCTTTTACCCATGGAGCTCGGCCGGGCACAGCCCGAAGAGGAGACGTGGGTCCCCCTTCCCATGGGCCAAATAAAGGCCCATGGGCCAAATAAAGGCCCATGGGCCAAATTCAGTCCACACACAAGCTACTGGAAGATGAAATGTGAACTGGGAAGAGAACCATGGTATTAAATATTTGCATACATTAAACCCAGACCACCAAAAGATGGTTAAAAAATAACCTAGTTTAATCAGTTTTACATGTGCTGGTCATAAAATTAGAATATAAAAAAGTTGATTTATTTCAGTAATTCCCTTAAAAAAGTTAAACTTTATATTATATTCATTCATTACACACAGATGTAAATGTTTATTTCTTTTAATGTTGATGATTATAACTGAAAACTAATGAAACACCCAAATTCAGTATCTCAGAAAATTAGAATATTGTGAAAAGGTTCAATATTGAACACACCTGGTGCCCCACTTTAATCAGCTAATTAACTCAAAACACCTGCAAAGGCCTTTAAATGGTCTCAATCTAGTTATGTAGGCTACACAACAATAGAAGAAGAACGACACGTAGAAGGGGATCAGTGTGACACCGGTTGGGCTTCTGCCTCGGTTAGCATCATCCAGCAGCGATAAAGCGTCGGAGTGGCGAAAAAGGGTGATGGCAGACAGTAGTGACGGGTCAGAAAGCGAACCGAGCGATGTGGACGTAGGTGTCGGGAGATTTGACGTGTGGGATGTTGTTCGGAAAAAGAAGCGGAAGAAGGATTTAAGTAGCGACTCGGATGACGGCGTCAGTGAAGAGCTAGCTCAGAGAACTAAAGGAGACCATAAATTTATACTTGCATTAGCTCAAGATGGCTACATTTGGCAGCTGGAACCCTATACTGTACAGTTAACGAAAGCGATACATAAAGAAATAGGAGACGTGAAAAGCGCTAGAGTTCTACGGAACGGGGCTCTGCTGTTTTTTTGTAAAGATTCTGGTCAAAAGGATAAAGCACTTAGGTTGGACAAGTTGAATGGTAAACGTGTAAACTGCTCTCTTACTTATGATAGCCTTGTCAGGGGTGTTGTCACGGGAATCCCAGTAAAGATGTCCACTGATGACTTTAAAGCCAACATTTCTAACACTGCTGTAAAGGAAGTCAAACGCTTGAAAACTAACAGAGATGGAATCAGATGTGACAGCTTGTCAATGCTAATTATTTTTGAAGGAACTTCCAGACAAGGTATTTGTAGGCTACATGTGCTATGCTGTCAGGTTGTATATCCCCCCACCACTGAGATGTTTTAAACGTCAGAGGTTTGGACATATGTCGCAGCAGCTTGTAGAGGAAAGCAAAGGTGTCGACGGTGTGGTGGAGAACATGACTATGGGAAATGTGAGGAAGGGGCTAAACTGTCCTGTTGTAATTGAGGTGGTGAACACAGCTCATACAGAGGATGTGAAGTAAGAGGGCAGCGGAGATTCAGAGGGTTAAAGTTACACAGAGACTCAGTTATGCAGAGGCCATTAAGAAATTTCCAGACGCTTTGAAAGCTAAAGACCTAATTAAACCTACAACTAACAAAACCAAGAACTGTGAAGGATGTGGTAAAGGAAGAAACTGGTTACCAAAAGTGATTTTGTTCCGTTCCGTGTATGGCAGAAATAATTAACTGTTCAGCTCAAACAACTAGCCGTAATGAAAGGATAAAGATAATAGATCTGCAGAGAAGATCTTGAAAATATTTGGATTGCACTGGGAAACAGTCAAACGAACTCTTGATGACTTATCTCAACCCTCTCAGACTTTGACCGAACGCACACAATGAACCTGAGATTGATTTGATGGAATGCCAGAAGCTTAGTATTGAATGGACATGAACTCAAGGAGTTTATTGCTGTCATGACAGGGACACCTAGTGTCGTATGTCTACGACTTCCTGTTTATAAAAAAAATAATAATAATAATATAAAAAAAAAATATCCAAGTCCACGCTCCAATCCAGTTGGTGGCGGTAATGCATTTAAAATAAGTTCGCCAACCGCCGTAAAACAACATGAAGAAGAAGAAGAAGATGTAGGCTATACAATCATGAGGAAGACTGCCGACTTGACAGTTGTCCAAAATACAACCATTGACACCTTGCACAAAGAGGGCAAGACACAAAAGGTCATTGCTAAAGAGGCTGGCTGTTCACAGAGCTCTGTGTCCAAGCACATTAATAGAGAGGTGAAGTGAAAGAAATGATGCGTTAGAAAAAAGTGTACAAGCAATAGGGATAACCGCACCCTGGAGAGGATTGTGAAACAAAACTCATTGCAAAATGTGGGGTGGATTCACAAAAAGTGGAATGCAGCAGAACCACCATGCACAGACATATGCAAGACATGGGTTTCAGCATTTTTGTGTGTGTTAAGCTACTCTTGAACAAGAGATGGCATCAAAAGCATCTCACCTGGGACTGTTGCTGAGTGGTCCAGTTATGTTATCTGATGAAAGTAAATGTAGCATTTCCTTTGGAAATCGAAGTCCCAGAGTCTGGAGGAAGAGAGGAGAGGCACAGAATCCACGTTGCTTGAGTTCCAGTGTCAATTTTCCACAGTCAGTGATGGGTTGGGGGCCATGTCATCTGCTGGTATTGGTCCACTGTGTTTTCTGAGGTCCCAAGGTCAACGCAGCCATCTACCAGAAAGTTTTAGAGCACTTCATGCTTCCTGCTGCTGACCAACTTTGATGCCGATTTCATTTTCCAACAGGACTTGGCACCTGCACACAGTACCAAAGTTACCAGTACCTGGTTTAAGGACCATGGTGTCCCTGTTCTTAATAGCCAGAAAACTCACCTGACCTTAGCCCCATAGAAAAATCGATGGAGTATTGTAAAGAGGAAGATGTGATACACCAGACCCAACAATTCTGAAGAGCAACCTGGGCTCTCATAACACCTGAGCAGTGACGGATCGACTCCATGTGCCACGCTGCATTGCTGCAGTAATCCAGGCAAAAGGAGCCCCAACAAAGTACTGAGTGCTGTACATGCTCATATTTTTCATGTTCATACTTTTCAGATGGCCAACATTTCTAAAAAAAAAAATCTTTTTTTTTAATTGGTCTTAAGTAATATTCAAATTTTCTAAAATACTGAATTTGGGGTTGTCATTAGTTGTCAGTTATAATCATCAACATTAAAAGAAATAAACATATATCAGTCTGTAATGAATGAATATAATATAAGTTTCACTTTTTGGATGGAACTACTGAAGTAAATCAACGTTTCATCATTCTAATTTTATGACCAGCACCTGTGTTTTAATGAGAAACTGCGATCAAATTTATTCTGTAGTAAACACACACAACACAACCCTTTAGCTGAAACAATATAATTTTTGAATTATGACTTCATATTTTAACATTTATGCTTAATGGCGGTAAGCAAAAACCACAAAGCAAAACGTTCATTCCAAAATAAAACGGAGGAACTTGTTTTAGTTGCGCTGATGAAAATGGCAGCTGTGCGTAAAAGCAGGAAACGCGCATTGGACGCAGCAGGTGCGCTTTGGACTGGTGGATTGCTGCGTGTGTTCTGGTCCAGGAGTCAAGTCTGAACTCATGGTGATCTTTTTACTTTACATCCAGCTGCTGCAATCCTAAACTTCTGTCTGTGCGCGTGTCACCTCCTCCTCCCACCCCTGACGCGCTCGCGGATGCCGCGCGTGCGCCCCGGAGCGCTCATCGCTGCAGCTGCTGTTTAGCCCGTTGTTGGTGTGCGCGTGAGTGAGCCTGCGCGTGCTCGATGAGCGACAGCAGAAAGAGGAAGACTCGCAGCAGCAGCAGACACAGACAGTCGTCGTGGCTTGGCCCGGATGAAGTGAGCCGCAGAGCGCACGACAAGTGGCGCGTCGGGGGGTGGGTGGGGGGTCTGTGCGTCAAACTGAAGCAGGTCAGGATGGATGGAAAGGGCACCCTGAAGATGTTCACCAGGAAGAAGCGCGAGCTCATCAAGACACCGTCCATCTCGAAGAAGAGTGGAGCCGGAAGCCCCGGGCCGCAGAGCAGCCAGTCTGTGAGTACATCACTTCTGGTGTCTGTGCGCGTGCGTGTGTGACTGCCTACAGCTGGACGGGACAGCCTGTGCACAGAGGTGTTGGGTGTGTGTGTGTGTGTTTCAGTGTGCTGCTCTGTGCATGTTGCTGTGCACATCCTGGGTGCCTGCTGCAACCAGCAGGCTCATGAAAGTGCAGTGAGGAAGTCCACTCTGCGTGGAGGGTTCGACACTAGGGAGTGAGGAAAAGCTTGACAGAAGTGCACTTCTGCTGAACATGGGGTGGGAGCTGTAAGCAGCATGAAGCGTGGAGGCAGGAGTAGCTCCAGCCCTTACTCCAGCAGTCAGAGGGTTAAGAAAGCCGAGTCCAAAGGGAAGGACAAGCTGGACATCCTGCCCAACAAACACTCCATATGGCTTAGACAGGTACGTCCGACTCCATTCACCTGCCGGACACTAACAGCAGGGATGCATTTCCATCTATCAGGTCTACAGTCTGGGATCTGGCATTGAGCGAAGGGTACAACACGTGTTTTCATCTGTCTCTTGTTTGTGTTGTGTCAACACTTAAAAGGGTCATTTACAATGTCCTCACCCCAAACAGTGCATGACATTTGACTCTTGAGTTCAGTTTGCCACACCCGACAGCAGCGTGGAGTCAGGAAGTGTTGCTCAACATGGCACAGGATCTTGTGAAAGTCTACGCTGGTGCTATGCTACACTTGCTGCTGGTGTAGGCCGCACAAGCATTTGACGAGTTTCACAACTGGAAAAAAATACAAAATCTGCTTTTTCTTTTTACTAGTTGTCCATTCTCCAGGAGCAACCTCGCAAAGATGGCAGCCACTCCGCTCCCTCCTCCTCGCCCTCGTCTTCCTCTTCTACATCTACTCTTATGACATCCTCAGCCAGCCTCCAGGACCCGTTGGCGTCGTGCCCGGGCACACCCAGCACCCAGCACGGCAAGCTGGCGGCGATGCAAGTGGTGGGCTCTCCTGTGGCCACGATGAAAAGACCGACCGCCCTGAGCCGACACGCAAGCGCCGCAGGTCTGCTTTGAAAAACTCGTGTTAGCTCTGTCAGTGGCCCAGCGTGACCCCTGACACATCTGGGCAAAGTTGATGCACAAGGAAACACGTAGTCTGGCAAACGTTTAAGCCTTGATTGGACAGAACGGGTTTTCTTTACTTTATTTGTTTTATATCCTTATATTCAAATATATATTTTTAATTCAACCTTTATGTACACAGGTTAGTCTCGTTGAGTCACGAGGACTCATTTTCCAGAGAGACCTGTTTTTAAACAAACATACTACAAGATGTCAGTATGTCATGAGAACAAAATCCAGTTCTAAAATAAAGTTTGTTAAATGGGGCTGCCGTTGATATAATTTGGACTCTAACCTTAAAAACATTTTGGGCCAGGACTAGTTGTATTAATCGTTTTACATCAAAGTATATGAATGGGTGAATCATGCTTTCACCTACTGTACTTTCTGCCCGATAAGTCGCATTGGTCCAATTATGTCTAATAAAGTGGAAAGATCTATAAACGTGTCACACCGCCGTATACGTCGCATCTATTATGAGTCACCGCTGACGCGTTGCGTATGTTACGCGTCAGCGGTGACAACCCGTAAATGTGGACCGGTGTTTTGACCAAAATGGATTGGCTGCAAATGGCCGCAGGAGCATGCACAGAAGGACTTTAACAAGATTAACACGGTAAAAAACAATAATTTGTTTGCTGAAAATTATAGCAAAGATGTGTCTGAGCTGAACTTTTCCTTAATAAATGCACGTATGGTCAAATCAGCTGAATTTAAAAAAAATAGTCTTGCTACGTCGGTGCTGCGAAGCGTGCATGCGCAGCGAGCGGATACGCTTCATTTCTTTAAAATAAACACCTAAAAAATATATATTTTTTGCTGACATTATAGTAAGTGTTTCTGAGCTGAACTTTTCCTTAATAAATGCACGTAATGGTCAAATCAGCTGGATTTAAAAAGTTTCGCTTAGACGGTCTTCTAAATGTGCGCGCGCTGCAAAAATAAATTATAAATAAATTGAATTTTAGCGCAAACATCTCCTAAAGCTAATCAACTGTAAATGTGCATCCAGTGATTTCTTTCTGTAAGTTTCATCAAAATCTGTCCTGTGGTTCATGAGCTATTTTGCTAATAGTGAAACACTGAGCTAACGGTAGTTCAGACCTCCAGAGAGCAGGAGGCCGTGCTGTGACAGAGTGAGTCTAACCAGATGAGTCTGCGGTCAGACACATGAGCTGGGAACGGTCTGTGGACCCTAGCGGCCGAAAGTGGTACTGCTCCATATTTTTCGTCAGAATGAATGGAAACAGTCATATCTCAGCCAAAGATTTTGTCTAAAAATATGGAAAAAAATCCCTAAATATGTCTCTTCGCCCTAAAAGTCGCAGGGCATGCAAATTAGGCAAAAGGTGCGACTTATAGGCCGGAAAATACGGTACCTTCATGCTTTGCAACTCTGTGTGTTGGAGTTAGCCCGGCCAGTCTCTGTCGATTGCATTTAGTTCAAAGCAATTGAACAAAAAAGCGTGAACATGGGTCCATTTCACAGGCTCCCTGTTCACTTCAGAATTAATTATAAAGTTTTATTGATAAGGCCCTGTGGTCAATCAAACCTCTCCTGCAGCCTTATGTGTCCTCCAGATCCATAAGATCTAATATTTATTTGCTTTTGGTTGTCTCACAATCCAAGCTGAGCCACAGAGGCCACCAGGCCTTTTCAGCCGCAGCTCCTGTGGAACCCCTTCATATCAGACAGACTTCAACTTATGGTGTTTTTAAGTTTCCTCTTAAAACACGTTTATACTCACTGGCTTTTAATACACCATGAGTTTTTGATAAGTTCCATTTAATGGTTTTATTTTGTCTCGTCATGTATTTAATTACTTTTCTTTTCAACTGTTCTTGTAATTTGGTGCATTTATTTGCAGAACTTTGGTCAATGGTAGTTGTTTTTAAATCCATCCATCCATTATCTTTACCCGCTTCTTCCTTTTTCAAGTCAGGGATGTCCAGCAGTCACTGTGTGAGGGGCAGACAAACAAGACAAACAACCGTTCACTCACCTGGGGTCAATTTAGAGTTATCAATCAGACTAACATGCATGTTTTTGGTCTGTGGGAAGTACCTGGAGAAAACCCATGCATGCACCGAGAGAACATGCAAACTTCACCCAGAAAGACCCCCGGACAGGGATTTGAACCAGGGACCTGCGCACTGAGAGGCAGCAGCTCTACCAGTTGTGCCACTGTGCTGCCCTTGTTTTTAAATGTTGTATAAATAAGTTACATTAGGCTGATTGGTAACTCTTAATTGTCCCTGGGTGTGAGTGAGAGAGTGAATGGTTGTTTGTCTCATTTGTCTAATATGTGTCCCTGTGATGGACTGGAGACATGTCCAGGGTGTCCCCCACCTATCTCACGGAGACTGCTGGATACGAGTACCTGTGACCCCCATAACCCATGAAGGAAGAAGCAGGTAAATATTATGGATGTTCCATGGTGAATAAAATATGAGTTTATGACTTTAGAAAATGAACACATTCTGTTTATTACCGTATTTACATTTTAGACAATATCCCAAAAATATTTGGAACAGTGATTTATTTTTTGCTGAAATGTTTCACCCTTCATCCAAAGGACTTCATCAGTCCAAGGAGCCACAACAAACTCAGTCCCACAAGCAGCACACTCAAAGTGGACCAACCAGTTTGCTGGTGATAAGATGGTTACCTGGGCCTGGCCTCTCTCCCGTCGACTCCTCTGAGGCAGCCATAGCTAAAGTGGTTCAAAACATCAAAGTTCATGCTCAATAATCCAGGTAAACATTTTAATCTGGATTATTGAGCATGAACTTTGATAATTCAGAGTGCTTTTCAAAATTAGGAAGAGCTGAGTTTGGGAACTTTTTTTGGCCTAATGTGTAAACTGTTTTTTTTTTTTTACACTTTAAAAGCTCTATGTTTTTGTGTCTCTTCAGCATTTGCGCTCCCATCATGGGTTCACACCAAAGGCCAAGGGAAGGGGGCCTCGACCCCGTCTCCTCAGTCTGAGGGTCCGGAGAGCACAGCCATCGAGGTGCAGGATATTCCAGCTCTGCTGAGGGACGTGGCTCGCTTCGCCGAGGCTGTGGAGAAGCTGAAAGACGTTGTGCTGACTGACGGTAAGATCTGCTTCACACATGTGCAAACATCTGTAAATCAACAGATGAAGGGTCTACATGGCTTCTGCTCCATGGTTCTTATTCATGTGACGGCATGTCACTAGTTTCTGCTGGGCGAGTTCCTCTTACATCCTCCATGTTGACCCCCCAATACGAAGAGAATTAAAATCTTTAGTTAAATTGATTCTATTAGTAAGTATTTAGTCAAAAAATGAAGTTTTTTGTTCAATTACTAGAAAAACATTGCATTAGTTAATTGTTTGGATTGAGTTTGCTTTTGTTTTTTTGAAGAAAAAAAAGGGGCAGATACTATAAGATTATTTCTTCTCTCTGCCTCCTTTCATTTTATGTCTTTTAATATAAATGTTTTTTATTGATGTAAAATGAATAAATAAATAAAATAAATTAAAAAAGGCCTTTTGTCAGCCATGTTTGCAAACGTGCCTTTTGTGCACAAGATCAGAATGGGGGCGGAGCTATTGCACACCAGCGAGCTTGGAAGTAAGCAATGAGCTTCCTCTCTCCAAATAAAGGGTTGCATTTCCGCTGCGCCCTTCTAGTTAACCACGCTCTTACCTCCTGCAGGAAGCCAGCAGCTTTGTGGTTACTGCAGCCATGTTCACGTGTGCTCTCCGCCTCCTGCACCGTGCAGCTCCGCTCAAAACTTTGTTTTACAGCATCCATAAATGGAGTGCAATGCACCATTTACAACTGGATTTCACCAGCGAAACACAACCTGTGGCCTTCAAACGAATAGGGGCAGGTTTAATGTTGTTTAGGTTAAACTCGTTTGTTTGTTGTGTAAATATAATGTTTTTGTGGGCTGGTATCTAGTTTTGTTCCATCCTGCTCTCCTCTCATCATGTGAGCGCTGAACAGGAAGTCTTGATGGATAGCCCTGTGAGACGGTCCACACCTACTCTTGTGAAAGGTCTGAGCAATGTGATGTTTTGTTTTCATCAGCAGCTCAGTCCTATTCGTTTAGCACGTTTAATGCAAGATTCCATAAAATGTGAGTTATTGTTATTGCCCGCAGCCAAAAGGTGAAATGCAGGTGATGCTTTTATCTGTTTGTCTGTAGTGTTGGCAAAATATGATGAAACACGGGATGAATTTTAATGAAACTCAGAAATTGGTGTTAATAGCGGAGTCATCTAACATACGGAGTGCTAACATATCTTTGTTGAAAACTGTTGAAGTCAGACATGTCTTAGTAAAATATCTCATGAACCATGTTTGAAGTCAACCCAACTCAAAATGGCCACACAGCCAACTGACCATAGAAAACACCAACATGGTTGTAGCTTGACCAGTTTCACAGATACTGAGCTGGAATTTGGTGGTACTAGCTTAAAGGTGGGGTGACATGTTAAAACATAGACATCTTTAGAAAGAGGAGCTACTCAGCTTTGATTTTTTTGTACACAGATGCTTCGAATAATTAATATATAAAATATTTTTTTAATAAAATAGTTCTCTGCAGTGCGTTGAAGTTTTCGGGTGGAGAAAGGAGGGGTCAAACGCCGATGCATTTTTATGACGTAATGTATTGAACGCACATTGTAAATAACTACGGTATGAGAGAGAATATACAAACCGAGGCATTAAGCAATTTAAGTGAAGATTTGAGCGATTTGTCTTCAGTTTGGGAAGCCGAAGTTAGTTTGAGTGTTGAACAAGAAACGGCTGGTTCTAATTTTAGGTCTGCAGACGTATTTATTTGACTCTTACCTTCAGTGAGCGAGGTGGAGCGAGGGGGACTCCGATATTCCAGATGAGCAAAGTTCCGAGGGTGAAGGGCTGGAACCCGATCATAGTCGTCTACAGGGCTGGCGATGTTAGATTTTTCAAGTTATACAAAAGAAAATAGGCAATATTTAAGACAATGACACTGCGTGCTAATAGCAGCGGCAGACAGAAACTTCATGTCTCTACGTCACGACGTCGCATGCGTAAGTACCCGGATGTCCCGTGACGAAACACGGCGCCAATTTCAAAATCACTTTTAAATAAAAATTTTCATTGATTTATCATTTTGCTTGTAAAAACGAACATAGTTGAATGATACAACATATCTATGTTGTGCCACTTTATGCATAGTTCCAAAATCATGTCACCCCACCTTAAGATCCATCCATTCCTACTTGTATACTCACTCGCTCGCTCACTCACATACTCAATCTTCCACTTGTTCCAAGTCGGGTCGTGGGAGCAGCAGCTTGAGCCGGGAGGTCCAACCATCTTTTTCCACCTCTTCCAGCTCTTCTGGGAGGACTCCAAGACATTCCCAGGTCAACTGAGAGACATAGTCTCTCCAGCATGTCCTGGGTCTTCCCAAGGGTCTCCTCCCAGTTGGACATGCCCGAAGCACCTCCCTAGGGAGGCATCCAGGGAGCATCCTTACCAGATGCCTGAACCACCTCAACTGGCTTCTCTCGATGTGGAGGAGCAGCGGTTCTAGAGTCTCTCCTGATAACTGAACTTCTCACTCTGTCTCTAAGGGGGAGCCCAGCTACCCTGCAGAGGAAACTCATTTCAACCGTCTGTATCCATGATCTCATTCTTTCAGTCACTACCCAGAGTTTGTGGCCAGATGTTACTAGCTAAGAGTAATCTAATACGCTACACATCGAACAAGCTCTTTTATTTAAAACTTTGGTATTAGTTGTTGAGGTCAGCTTTGTCTGTCTGACTGGCAAATTATCTCATGAACGCCTGAACGGATTTTAGTGAAACTCATAGAAAGTAATCGTTGAAAGATTCTTAAAGCTAATTGTCTTTTTTGTAGTGGACCTGATTCTAGGATTGTCACAACCGATAAACATTAGTCAACTCAAAAGATCCATAATTCAGTCAATTTTACAGACATTGAGTTGAAATGGGGGTTGGGTGGTACTTGAATGAAACAGTTTGGTGTCAAATCTGTCATGAAAGGGGGCAGACTATATGAATTCATTTAACAACAAGGGGACTTGTTTTCGTGCGTCACAGAAAGCAGATCATCGCCAGATCATCACCACATCTGGTTATTCATCTTGCAAAACTGTCAGAAAGGCCACATCCTCTGTTGTTTACTCAAGTCTTGTTCTGGTTTTGTGCTGCTGCTCCAACACTGTCCTTTCAGCACGAGTGTGGGAGGACGAAGGGCCAGCTGTCCTCTAACCTCCATCAGCAGCAAACAGCAAAAATAAATAAGTAACTAAAATAAAACAGGACAAAATGTATGGGTCTAAAGAGAAAACTCTGAATCATGCTGCAAAGTCAGTAGCCTTCTTGGTCAGATGTTGATGACCACAATGTCTGTTAAGTAACACCAACCACAAAGAAAACCCTCAGGCTTGTAGTTTAAATAATATTTTTTGAATGGGACAAACTTTTATTTTTTGTAGTAGAAAATGGAATAAAAGGAATGGCTACTCACTCTTGATAAGACTGGTGTGACTTTGCTTTCAGAAAGAAGGTTGTGTGTTTGCTTTCTTGCTACAAATGCTATAAGGGGACATTAGAAAATAATAATGTAATTTTGTTTGCATGTGATTTATCTCTGTTAAATTTAGGGCTGAATGATAAATCAAAATGTATCATTGTCTTATCAGTGAGTGCAACATCAACATCTCAAAGGACTGCTTGCACTCAGTAAATCATGAGTTCTATTTCAACGTTCACACATTCATGGTCTGCATGCTAATATGTTTACTCAGTCTAATGAAATATCACTGGCCCATGCCTGGTTTAGATGAAAGGATGACAACAGAGAAAATGAGAAGTGAGGAAAATGTGGGTTTATTGCAATTACGGTAATACAGTACTGTCATTAAAAACTAACTGTCATTGCAAGTTTTTCCTTTATATTGTGCATCCCTACAGACCTGAATGATGAAGTGCTAAGATAACAAATGCCTGATTTTACATTAAAATTATTCAAACGATAAACTTTGTTCATGTCTCACATAAGTGCTTGAAAAAGCTGTTGCTGCTCAGCTGCAGGACCACCTACAGCAACACTCCTTGTATGAGGTTTCAGTCTGGATTCAGAGCAGCTCACAGTACTGAGACTGCGTTGCTGAGAGTTACCAATGATGTCCTCATGGCTGCTGACACTGGTTCTCCCTCCATCCTTGTCCTCCTTGACCTCACTGCAGCTTTCGACACTGTGGACCATAGTATCCTCCTCCACCGTCTTCATGTGGAGGTCGGTCTCTGTGACACTGTCCTGGACTGGTTCAAATCTTTCCTCTCCAATAGGCTGGAATGTGTTAGTCTTGGCAACGCCACGTCCCAGACAGTCTGTGTCTCCTGTGGTGTCCCTCAGGGGTCAGTTCTGGGGCCCCTGCTGTTTTCCCTTTACATGCTGCCTTTAGGTCAAATTATTAATCAGTTCAACATTTCTTTTCACTGTTATGCCGACGATACACAGCTTTACATCAGGACTGGAGCATCCTCATCTTCCCCATTGTCATCTCCATCTTCACTCACTGCCCTCTCTACCTGCCTGGAGGAAATAAGGGCATGGATGAATCAGAACTTTCTTCAATTAAACTGCTCCAAGACTGAGGCCATACTGATTGGCACCCCTCACCAGGTACAAACATCAACTATAACAACAATTTCCTTTTCTGGACAAGACATCCCCCTCTCCACCTCTGTTACAAATCTTGGAATAAAAATGGACTCTCATCTTACATTTGAAAATCACATTAAGCTTCTGTTTAAAACCTGCTTCTTCCATCTTCGAAACATCTCCAGACTTCGCCCATCCCTAACTTTTTCTGATGCTGAGAAGCTCGTCCATGCTTTTGTCTCCTCCAGGCTCGACTACTGCAACTCCCTGTTTATTGGAATCCCTGGCAAATACCTTCAGAAGCTTCAATATATTCAAAACAGTGCAGCAAGGATTTTGTTGAGAGTTCGTAAATTTGAACATATTACACCCATTCTCCATAACCTTCATTGGCTTCCTGTCGCCTACAGAATTCAGTACAAAACTGCTCTCATTACACATCAATGCTTACACGGAACTTCACCAGATTATCTAAAGGACATTCTTGTTCCATATTCATCCACCCGGTCTCTGCGGTCACAGAACAGTAATCTCCTTCACATTCCGAGAACCAAATTAAGGACCATGGGAGACCGGGCTTTCAGTGTGGCTGCCCCCCGCCTGTGGAACTCTCTTCCTGACTGCCTGAGAGCCCCACAGTCACTGGTTGACTTTAAGAGCGGCTTGAAGACCTTTCTTTTTAACCGAGCATACTCTACCTCCTCATGATTCTATCTTTGATCTTAGTTGATACTGTTATTGATTTTACTTGTTTTATTACTCGTTTTATTGACATTTAATTTGGCTGCACTTTGAGA
Organism: Garcialebias charrua; assembly: GCA_038048925.1. NCBI lineage: Eukaryota > Metazoa > Chordata > Actinopteri > Cyprinodontiformes > Rivulidae > Garcialebias > Garcialebias charrua. The sequence goes on along the minus strand of JBBPBX010002818.1, from coordinate 30,421 downwards.
TTTTCATTAATGAAAAGTGCGTTATAATATTATAAGTTAATTATGAAATATGAACCAGTTTAATAATTTACTACTTCAAAAGATCAAAATTGTTCTACAGCAGAACAAGCCAAAGGTGTGTTGTTTTGGTGTCCTTTGTGAGTCATCTTATCGTCCATGTTTTTGTGTCACACAGGGAAGGAGAGCCAGCGGCCCATAGCACACGAATGTTTGGGAGAGGTGCTGCGGGTTCTGCGTCAGGTCATCAACACCTACCCTCTGCTCAACACTGTGGAGATTCTCACGGCTGCTGGAAAACTCATTTCTAAGGTCAAAGGTCAGTCATTTCTGGAAAAGAGCTTTTTAGCATATAAAAGTTAGTTTAAAAAAAAACAGGAGATTTTGAGGCTCTGGCGTGCCCTCTATTCAGGTTTCCACTATGAGGCGTGCAACGAGATGGACAAGAAGGACTTCGAGAAGGCGATCGAAACCATCGCTGTTGCTTTTAGTAGCAAGTAAGTATCTGATCCACCTTCACATCCCATAGTTTTTATTTACAAGCTGTCTGAGCTAATGTAGTTACAGAGCTGCGGCGTTCAAACGGGTGACATGCAGCTCATCACATCCAGTCAGATGGCGTTCCTGTTGTTAAGAGACGCACATTTGCATGTGACAAAGCTGAAAACAGGAAGTGGTTTTTCATCTACAATCACTAAACTGAAACTTGAAAATTCAGTTGAGTACCCGCCATGAATTAAATAATTTCTACAGAATACTGTAAGAACACTGGATCTGAGATGTGGAGAGAGGGAGAGAGAGAGAAATAAAGAAAAATGATGGAGGACAAAAAAAGATACATTTTTGTAAATTCTCAGTTCACTTGGAGCTTCTTATTTTTTCTTTCTCACTTGAACCTCATATGATAAATCTGTAAGGGCATTCTGTTGTTTAATTTAATGTTGTTGTTTTTTAATTTATTGCAGCAACACTTTCTGCCATGTTTGTGTTAAAACTGTCAGTTTTAGGAGGAAGTGAGCTAACAGACAGTTGAAATCTGTCTGACGAGTCTGTTTCCTTATTCCCCTCCCACTCTTCCTCTAACTCTAACCGGGGGAGTGGTGGTGCAGAGGTTAGAGACAGTGGGCCTGTGATCAGAAGATCGCTGGTTCAAGCCCCAGTACAGACAACTAGGGGTGCGAATCTCTGTCTGTCGATTCGATTCTGATTTTTGGTGTCACGATTCGATTCAAAATCGATTTTTCAATTCAGAAACGATTTTTCTATTAAAATGGTCATAAATTTAGTTTCAGTTTAGTAACTGACAAGCTGAAAAGAATAAACAATGTAAACAAATTGAACATTTATTTAAAACAATAATTTTAAACTGAGAATATTAAACAACAATGTAAACAAATGGAACATTTATTTAAAACAATAATTTTAGGTTCTGTACTGTATCAAATTTTTTGCATCATTTGATATTTATACCAAAAATAGGAACAAATTATAAAGGAATGCATTAAATTCTGTAACTTAAATTACCAGTATTAGGTTTGCTTAGTTGCCTGGATTTCTCTAAAACAAAAGAAAAATCTAGGAACAAATAATTCATCCATCATCTTTACCCACTTCTTCCTTTCATCATATTTACCCACTTCTTCCTTTAAGAGTCACGGGGGTCACTGATGTCCATGTCCAGCCATCGCTGTGCGAGAGGCGGGGGACACCTTACTCAAAATAAAATACAGACTTCAGTTCTTTTTAACATATTGATTCATATTTAGTAACAAAAAAAAAAAGATTTTGGGGCTTTTAGAATCGATTCTGAATCGCCAGGACTAAGAATCTAGATTCGTTATATCGATTATTTTTTTTCCTGCACCCCTACCGACATCAAAAAATGTGGGTGGAAAAAGGTGAAACACCCACACCTGCCTCCACCCTCATTCGCCCCACTCTGGGCCCCTGAGCAAGGCCCTTGACCCCCACCACCTGCTCCCTAACAGGTCTCTCTTTTCAAAATGAGGTCTCGCAGCTCAATGAGACTACCTGGATAAATGCATGTAAAGGGTAAATGGGGAAAAAAAAAAAAAAAAAACTGATTTTTCTGTCATCAAGGGAACACCAAGAAGAACCCATCTTCATTGTTTAGCTTTTTGATGAAATTACCAAATTTAATAAGAAAACCGATTGAACTTAAAAAAGTCACATATTTTCAAAATGTTCTTGATCACTTCCTGTATCCCGTGTACCTGTGTAGGTTTCACACAAGGTGCAAACCTCTTCCTCTTTTTATTTTTTTAATTTTTATATTGTTAAAACCTGCGTTGTTTTCACAAATTGCGCAGCTGTTAAACAATGTCTGTGCTGTTTCCCCTCAGTGTGTCTGAACTGTTGATGGGAGAAGTGGACAGCAGCACCCTGCTCTCTCTGCTGCCCACGGAGAAGAGCAGAGTGAGTTAAAAACCCAGCAAACAACATTAAAAAAAGTGTCAACATGTTTAAAAGTCTTCCCATGCATAAAGGGATCTTCACTCCTAAATGTGTGTAATTTATCATTTTTGCACTTCAGTCAATGGAGAACCTCTACGCTGCGACGGGTCAGGGAGCAGAAGGTCACTTCCGGAGCGACCTGCAGGACGTGGGTATGCAACAACAATAATGATGTCTCTTCTCAAGTTGTTGCCTCTGTGCTTCAGAAGTGTTCATTTGACACAGCTGCATCTCAGTCCATGACCTTTTCTTTAGTAAAAAGTTGAAACGGCTAGTAAATAAACTGCAGCAATTTGTAGATTTTACAGTTTACTGCAAACCGTGGACTTCAGGTCTCTCTTGTGCCCGGGGATCAATGGGATTAAACTGTATAAATAAAGGTAGAATGAATAAATGGATATCTCCCCCTGCTGACATAGTGACCAAAGTTCACTGATACTTTTCTACATCAATTACCGGTAATGGTCAGTCACACTGAAAATGAATAATAATTTTTTTTTTAAATTGGTAATGCACTTTATCCTGATGCATGCTCAATAATCCAGGTAGAAAAATAAGATAAAAAATAACTTTTTTGATCCCACAGGAAATTGTTGTGCCAGAGTTTCAGTACAAAGGAGCATACACAAGGAATCGCACAAAATATAAATAAAATAAAAAGAATATCAAAAATAACAGAATACAAACATTAACAGAGAATGTAAAAATATCAGCATTTAAGTTCTAAAACAGGTCAGGTGCAGACAGAAACATTCATTCAACCTTTATTTAGGCAGGTTAATCCCATTGAGCCTCGAGGACTCATTTACAAGAGAGACCTGGCTACAAACAAAGAATGATGACAACAGCAACAGTAGATTTTCCTTGGACAATCAACAATAGACAATCATAAGAGAGGCATACAGATTTTTTAAAAAGAAGTTAAAACAAAGATATCAAAAGTAGCAAAACAGACAGATTATAAGGCAGATGTAGAAAATCAAAAATGGGAGCATGTCTGCATTGGTTTTTGCCAGGAGTCCAACAGATTCTTAAAGCCATTTAGAGAAATCAAGGTCGAGAGCTTCAGATCTTTTTGTAAGATATTCCAGGAGCAGAGTATGAGAAGGCCCTTTTGCCAAGTTCAGTCCTCACTGAAAGAACACTGCAGGTAATCATGTCCTGAGAGCGCACGCTGTAGCTGCACTCACGCAAAGACATGTAGGAGGAGATGTATGAAGGCAGCAGACCAAGAAGTGATTTAAAGATGAAAATGTACCAGTGGAAGAGTCTGCGTGAGGTTAATGATGTCCAGTTAACCAGTGAATACAGGGTGCAGTGGTGGGTACGATAATCACAACCAGTTATGAATCTTAGTGCACCATGATAGACAACATCCAACATCCGCAGGGTGCTTGTAGGAGCATTCATGTAGATAATGTCACCGTAATCAATGGAGGGAAGGAAAGTCACAGATACAAGGCGTTTCCTAGCATTCAGTGTTAGACATGATCTGTTTCTGAAAAAGAAACCCAGTTTAACTTTCAGTTTCTTTACTAGGTTTTCCACGTGGAGTTTAAAAGAGAGATGCGAATCGACCAGGATACCCAAATATTTATAGGAATCAACAAACTCAATAGGGACACCATTTGAGGATAAAATCAGAGGAAGATCTGCTGGGACCGACTTCCTATTTGAAAAAAACATCCCTTTTGTTTTATCAGCATTTAGGACAAGTTTGAGACGGAACAAATCTGACTGGATGATGTCAAAAGCGGATTGCAAAACTGGAAAGCCTTAGCTACTGTTTTAGCTCGGCAATAAACAACTGTATCATCAGCATAGAAATGTAAGGATGCATCAGGGATGCTCTGACCTACATTACCTACCGGTATGTAGATTGTAAAGAGAGTTTGTCCTAAGAGTGAGCCTTGTGGTACACCATTGTTGACTGTTAAATAACTGGAAGAAGTACCATTATCTTGAACATATTGTCTCAGATCTGAAAGATAGATAGAAATCCAACCAATGGTGTGATCTGAGAAACTTGATTTCTGAGAGCTTATGACACAGGATGTTATGATCCACAGTGTCAAAAGCTTTAGACAGGTCTAAGAAAAGTGCAGCACAATAATCCTTAGCATCCAATGCTTCAACAACGTCATTAAGAACCTTCAGAGAAGCAGTTGTTGTGCTGTGTTTTTTCCTGAAACCAGATTGATGGAGAGGTAAGATGTTAAATGAGTCCAGATAGTTTTTGATCTGAGAGTTTATCAGTTTTTCTAGAACCTTGGCTAAGATGCAGAGTTTAGAGATCGGTCGATAATTGTTCAGTGAGGTGGGGTCACCTCCCTTCAGCAAAGGAAGAACAAAGGCTGTTTTCCAAGCATCCGGAATGGTGTTTTGGCTTATGGACAGATTAAAGATGTGGGTCACAGGGACTGTGATGATATGAGCAGCCAGCCTTAAGAAATAAGGCGGAAGTTCATCTGGACTTGCAGATTCAATTATTCATTAAAGTGTTTAAGATGGTGCAGGATTATTTTTATTGTCCTATGTGTAGAAAGGGGGAGGAGTTGAAACGTTTTATAGCCACAGGCAGGAAGGAGGAATGGAAAATCCAAGTTAGGTTATCTGGATGGATTAAAAATATAAAAAATATGATTATCATATATGTCTGATCAGTCGTATATCAGGGAAACTAAACAGCCACTGGCCAAAAGGATGGCCCAGCACAGAAGATCAACATCATCAGGTCAGGACTCTGCAGTCTACACTCATCTCCAGGACAGCGGTCACTCTTTCAAGGATGAAGATGTTCACATCCTTGATGGAGAGGAACGATGATTTGAGAGAGGAGTAAAGGAAGCCATCTTTGTGAAGAGAACCCGTTCATCATTAAACAGAGGTGGAGGCCTCCATGTTCAACTGTCTCCCTCTTACAATGAACGCTGTTATTGCTAGTATCACTCAGACCTCTGTGAACAGCAAGCAGCCATCAGGGCATTAACGATTAGTCATTAAGCTGATGGTCCTTTATCAGCTCCTAGTGAACAGCTAGTTTTGGCTGGTTGATCCACTATGAGAAGGTGCTATTTATAGCACTGAGTTTAGTGCAGCTCCCCAGACTGAAGGCGTCTTTTGGATAAAAGATGAAATGTTTAAACAAGTTTTTTTTAAATCCATCCAGAGGACCTGACTTTAGCTTTGTTAGGTAATGAACTTCACACACACTAGTGCTGAACAGTATTTATGATGTGAGCAATGTCAGAGTCAGAGATTCTTTATTGTCATTCGCACCATATGTACATGTGATGAAACAAGATTATGTACACAGGGTCCCATGTTACATCCAACAATAAAAAGTAAAAGAAAAAAGTAATATCTAAGACATGAACTAAGATACAAAATGTACAAATAAAGGTGTGCGTGTTCCCAAAATTCAAATTGTTTCGTTGTGCCCTTTACCCACTTGACAAGTCAGTCGACAATAGCAGTTTGTTACCACAGAGAAGTTTGTTCCTGTATTGTGATGAGCGTTGGTGTGTCGATGCGTAGGCAGAGTTGAGGAAGTGGATGTGATCCTGCAGCGCAGCGAGGGTGGGGTGGACTCGGCTCTGGTCTATGCCAAGACCATTTCCAAATACATGAAGGACCTGATGGGTTACGTGGAAAAGAGAACATCACTGGGTGAGTGGAAGTGCCACAGATTTAGGTTATTAGTGGGTAAATGCATCAAATGGAAAATCTAGAGATTAATTTCTGTTTTTTTTTTATATATGTGCATTGATGCTAAAAACATTGTTTGACAGAGACCGAGTTTTCCAAAGGCCTCCAGAAACTGTATCAGTCCAGCAAACATAGCATAACACATGTAAATATCAATCATCCTAAAAAAATAAAATAAATTCAATCTCTGACATAAATTCGTCATTCTTGTGAAATTAAGTTGATACCTTCCTGCTTGTTCCATTCAGCCCCACATGCCCCTGTTCTCCATCTACTCCCTGGCTCTGGAGCAGGATCAGGAGCAGAGTGTGGGTCTGCAGCAGGCGAGCACCACCCTGCACACCCAGACCTTCGTCCAGGTACCACCAGCACAAACTTGGCCTCTTTCAGCGGTGCATCTTTGATTTTTAACACGTGACCATGCCTGCACAGCCTCTGATGCAGCGTAAACAGGAGCATGAGAAGAGGCGGAAGGAGATCAAGGAGCTGTGGATTCGAGCTAAGAGAAAACTGGTGTGACCTCTGATTATTTCCATACTGGAGTTAAATTTTCTTCCAACAGTAAGGTGTGAAAATGTGCATTTGTTCTGGTGCTTCAGATGGAGTGTGAAACCAACCTGCGAAAAGCCAAGCAGATTTACATGGCCCGCTGCGAGGAGTACGAGAAGGCTAAAACGGCAGCCTGCCGAGCCGAAGAGGAGGGAGGCGGCTCAACGGCAAAGTCTCTGGAGAAGAAGAAACGAGTGGAAGAAGAAGCTCACAACAAGGTTTCAGCAATAAGTTTATTTCACTGGACTGTTTGATGGTCTTATGTTTACACCAGTAAAAAGTTATATACTGTGGGCTACCTATTCTGAGATGTAGACTGAAAAGAACTGAACCTCCAAAGTCTGTGTTCACAGGCAGACGAGGCGGAGGCCACCTACCGTACCTGTATAGCAGATGCCACCACGCAGCAGCTGGAGCTGGAGCACACGAAGGTCACCGTGCTGAGGCAGCTGCAGGATGTCATCAAACAGAGCGACCAGACGCTCCGCTCGGTCAGAACAAACACAACAAACCCAGTCTCGGAGCTGGATGATGATTTTTTAAAGTGAAAAAGAGCATCCTCCTGCTTTGAATTTTAGAGTTTTACATATCAGAACAGGATAAAAATAATCTGATCTTTACTAAGTACTACTTTGTACCTATTGAAATCGAATGTTTAATGTAAACACACACACACCAGATTCCACCATGTCATTATTAAGAAAAATAGCCAAAAGAAAAAATGTGGGTGTGGAAAACCTTTTTTCTGCTCCTATAGATTTCTGAGGAGAAAATAACATCCAGGTGCTGCTGATCATACGTATTTATTGACTGTTAATATAATTAATCTAAAATGCTGCTGCCAGAGTCTTAACTGGAGTTAGTAGGAGAGATAATATATCTCCAGTTTTAGCTTCTCTCCACTGGCTCCCTGTCAAATTCAGAACTTAATTCAAAATCTTACTTCTAACCTACAAACCGGATTCCTAAAAAAGTTGGGACACTAAACAAATTGTGAATAAAAACTGAATGCAATGATGTGGAGGTGCCAACATCTAATATTTTATTCAGAATAGAACACAAATCACAGATCAAAAGTTTAAACTGAGAGAATGTATCATTTTAAGGGAAAATATGTTTCAAAATTTCATGGCGTCAACAAATCCCAAAAAAGTTGGGACAAGTCCATTTTTACCACTGTGTGGCATCCCCCCTTCTTCTTACAACACTCAACAGACGTCTGGGGACAGAGGAGACCAGTTTCTCAAGTTTAGAAATAGGAATGCTCTCCCATTCATGTCTAATACAGGCCTCTAACTGTTCAATCATCTTGGGCCTTCTTTGTCACACCTTCCTCTTTATGATGCACCAAATGTTCTCTATAGGTGAAAGATCTGGACTGCAGGCTGGACATTTCAGTACCCGGATCCTTCTCCTACGTAGCCATGATGTTGTGATTGCTGCAGAATGTGGTCTGGCATTATCTTGTTGAAAAATGCAGGGTCTTCCCTGAAAGAGATGACGTCTAGATGGAGCATATGTTGTTCTAGAACCTGAACATAGTTCTCTGCATTAATGGTGCCTTTCCAGACATGCAAGCTGCCCATGCCACAAGCGCTCATGCAACCCCATACCATCAGTGATGCAGGCTTCTGAACGGAGCGTTGATAACAACTTGGGCTATCCTTGTCCTCTCTGGTCCGGATGACATGGCGTCCCAGTGTTCCATAAAGAACTTCAAATCGTGACTCATCTGACCACAGAACAGTCTTCCATTTTGCCACACTCCATTTTAAATGACCCCTGGCCCAGTGCAAACGTCTGAGCTTGTGGAGCTTGCTTAGAAATGGCTTCCTCTTTGCACTGTAGAGTTTCAGCTGGCAACGGCGGATGGCACGGTGGATTGTGTTCACTGACAATGCTTTCTGGAAGTATTTCTGAGCCCATTCTGTAAGATGGTCTAGTGGCAGGGCTTTTGACTACGGATCCGAAGGTCGCGGGTTCGCGCCCCGGCCACTACCCAGCTTGGGGTGTCTATGAGTGCACACCTATTTCTCCAGCTCCCCGAGCGCTTTCGGGCTGCTCACTGCACCACCTGGTAGGTGGTTGGGTTAAATGCAGAGACGAATTTCGTCTGTGTATGGGAACATACGCAGATGACAGGAATAGACATTATTTTATTATTATTATTTCCTTGACAGTGACATTCCTGTTTGAGGTGCTGTGATGTTTAAGGGCCTTGAGATCACGAACATCCAGTAGAGTTTTACGGCCTTGACCCTTGCGCACAGAGATTGTTCCAGATTCTCTGAATCTTTTGATGATGTTCTGCACGGTGGATGAGAACTTACGCAAAGTAAAGATAATGACAGCATGACTCGGCACAAACATCCTGCCAACTGTCAACCCAAAACCTCACCAACCTCTGAACTGAATCCACAACCATCAGAGATGCTGACGGTCACAGAGAAAATAAATACTTTTAAGTTGTTGCTGCTGGAGTTGGCTCTACAAGATCATGGGGTGGACTTGGCGTTTTTTTTACATAGCGTTTTCATGTTGGCTTTGTTTTTCTTTAATTTAATAAATAATAATAATGATTTTACTTTATTTATAAAGCCCTTTAAAACAACTACAGCTGCAGTAAAGTACTGTACACATAAAATCAAAAAAAGACATGGTGAAATCTGCTTTCGTAGAGGTTAGAACTGACTAATTATAGGACATGTTGAATGCTAGATTTTATGTTCCGATACCATTAAAAAAAGCTTAGTACGGTTGTGGAAAAATATTTTTCATTTTTTTTTCAATTCTATATGCTAGAATTACTGTTCTCAACCTTTCTTCTCTAGGCGACCATCTCCTACTATCAGCTCATGCACATGCAGACAGTGGCCTTGCCGGTCCACTACCAGACTCTGTGTGAGAGCAGCAAACTGTACGACCCCGGCCAGCAGTATGCTGCCCACGTACGAGACCTTCAGCTCCCTGAGCAGCCTGGCATCCACTACATGTTTGAGGCATACTCCCCCTCCAGCTCATCACAGTAAGAAACTCTATCAGTCACAGTAAAGCTTCATATTTTAGCTGACGTTAGTACGAAGTGTTAAGCCAAGATAAGAAAATGTTGGTGCTGAACTCAAATGTATGCACAGTAGCACTAAAGTAAATGTCCAGAGTTGTAACATACTGTAATTTCCAGACTATATAGCGCACCTGAATATAAGCTGCACTTGTGTATAAGCCATGTGTGTCCACACTGTAACATGAGATATTTACACATAAAGATTTTTTGAACTTCTACTTAAATATGTACCGGTAACAAACACAAACAAGTACAGTAAATGTTTTTTTTTAACAGTGCCTTTAACACAGGTGGTTAAAAATAAAAACATACAGAAGCCTACTATGTTCATCTTCCTCCTGTGCACTAAAAACACTAAAGTCGTCTTCTTCAGTGTCAGAATTGAACAGCCTCAGAATTACTTCATTTCATCACCGTGTTCACAGTTCACTAATTTCATTGGTCAGCTTTTTTATACTTTATTTATACAGGTAGTCTCGTTGAATCACAAGGACCCACCCCACAAGAGAGATGTGTATTGGGCAGTTATGCGAGTGTCCACATGTGATGAGGCTAAAGCCCGAGATACACTGAAGCAGACTCCGTATACGCGCGTATACGTCCGTATACGCGCGTATACGGAGCCGCTGCTACACTCGGCTTTCGTTCTCGCGTAGATTCTCGTGTTTTCGCTCCAAATTCTAACGTCATTTCCTCCGTACCGTCACTTCCGATCGTCACTTCCGCTAGTTTTTCGCTCCAAACGCTCGCGTTCTCCTTGTTGTAATATGAGCAGCTGAGCACGGAGTGCTTTTCCTGCAGCCCACAGCCCACCACAGCCCACCAGGGAATATATAAAACATCGCGCACCCAGGTAGGACCTGAATTCATTCATTTCATTCATCGAGTGAACGGAGGAAGAAGCGGTTACTTGACTTTAGGCAAAAAAACAAAAGAAAAGGCCCGATCAGCGATAAAAAAGAGGAATTTATTTCATTTGTGTAACATACAAAACAGTCCGGCGCCGGGGAAGTTTAGGTCAGACACCGCGCATCGCGTATGCGAATCGCGTATGCGTAGTAAAAAAATACTTTTGCGCGTACTTGCCCTGAGGGGCTACGCGGGGCTACGCTGCGTACGGGGCGTACGTACGCTGCGTATTGGCGTATCGTGAGGACGCTCGAGTGTATCTCGCCCTTTAATGTTTTGGTGGCATGAAGCTTGTTAGCCCATCAAAAAAAATAAAAATAGCTGCAGCATTGTATAAGCCGTGGGGTTCAAAGCATGTGAAAAATGTAGTGGCTTATAGTCCGAAAATTACAGTATCTGAGCAGCAATCCTAAACTGAGCTTACAGCTCTGAATGTATTAACTGTTCTGTGTGCAGATACGGCTACAGACCCAGAAATGATAGCTTCAATACCGACACAAACACAAGTCAAACAGATTGTCATGCCATCAATACGGACTCATCAGCTGCAGATTCAGAAGCTCACCGCAAACGTAAGTGGTGCCTCTTGTGGCCTGACAGAGCTGTGCTTTTGCAAAGAAAATAGCTGATTTGTGTTGTTTTAACTTGGAGCTTTTAAGTATACGTAAATTGTATTTTTTGTGGTTGCTCTCATTTTTTGTTGTTTATCCAGGACAAGGGCACAAGTCATGGGGTTCAACAGTGAGTAACGACAGTGTTGGAGGAGACGGAGGCCTGGATTTTCCCTCCACCAGCACAAGTGAGTCGTGGACAATACAATTACTAACATAAAATTTCATCTGCTTTTCCATACCAAAGTGTGAGAAGCCCTTGTTAATATGCGTGTAATGTTCTTTAGTAGGTGACATCCCTAAAATTGCTCGAACATCATCAACTGGAACAATGTCGTCTGACGAGGAAGCCGATGAGAAAGATGGAAACGTGTCTTCGTTTGAAACTCCAAGTAAATTTCAATGATTTTCCTGTTTGTGTAGCCACTTTGTGTTCTCCTGGATCATGTACGATAGAGGCCGTTCTGTGCAGATATCAACGGCATGGATCCAGACGTTGTTGTTTCTGCCAGACCATTCCGAAACATTGGCTTGTCCAAAGCAGCTCTGACACACCGGCTGAGGAAGCTACGAACTCCCGCCAAATGCCGTGAATGTGACAGCTATGTTTATTTCCAAGGAGCTGAGTGCGAGGAGGTGAGTGTCTTGATCAGAACAAATATCTAACCAAATAAACCTCACTATCTTTTATGTTCCGAGGGTAAACGGCAATTAGACATTTTTAGTGGAGCAACATCAGATCACTCTCTCCCTTGTTCAAAAAGGAGAAAACGAACTACCCGTATGTAAAACTGCTGGGTCAAGAGGAAAATAAAGGTTTTGAACCAAAAAAGGAGCACCCTTTGAACAAGGACATGACCTTATAATAATAATAATAATTAATTCAATTTATAACGCACTTTTCATTACTGAAAATCTCAAAGTGCTACACATATATTGAATGCTACACACATTCATAAACCGGTGGCGGCAGACTACCATGCAAGGTGCTTTCCAGTCCTACCGGGAGCAACTCAGGGTTAAGTGTCTTGCCCAAGGACACAACGACACATGGTGCGGGTCCCGGGAGTCGAACCGCCAACTTTCCGATCGGGAGACGACTGCCATTACCACTACACCACGGCCGCTTATCTTGCTCCACTCTTATTTTATTTATTTATTTGTTTTCTGCTCGGCAGAAAAACATGGGCAAAAAAAAATTGGAAGTTAGTAGTTGCTAATACTTTATTAAAAGTAGGGTGAATGTTGTTTTTATTTTCTCCATGTTTTAGGTCATTTATAAACCAAATTGATCTTTTTCCCCCACTAACACTTTATTTTCTTAGCAACTGGTTAACCCGGTTTAAACAATGCAATTTCATGCTAAATGATTGATTAGTTTACTGTTGCAAACACTCATGAATGGCTAAATAAAGTCAAGTCAAAAAAGTCAAAGTCAACTTTATTGTCAAAGCTGCAATATGTACAGGACATGCACAGGATTTAAATTACAATACTGTCATACCCCTGGTGCAACAATAACCATTTAAACATTTAATAGACATTGGCATAAAATGAAATAATAAAAGTAATAAAAGTGTGATACTGTTCTGAATTGTAGCATAGCAGTATAAAAATCTAAAAAAAAAGTATATCTATAAAATAAAATGAAGGTTCTGACATTGACATTTGTAGTAAAGTGACAAAGCAGCGTATGAAGTGAATGTACACTGTATATGTATGAAGTATTTGATATTGGTATAGAGGTAAAGTGACATATGCAATAAAGCTAGTAAAAAAAAAATATATATATAAGCGTGTGTTAAGTGTATAACCCGTTTTGATGATACGGAGTCCAGTGTTAAAAATCTTTGTTGTGTGGTAATGTGTGAAAGTTGTGTTAAGGCGGTACAAGAGGGAGGGGAGGCAGAGCAGGTAGAGAGTTAAGCATCCTGACTGCCTGATGAACAGAGCTGTCTCAGTCTGCTGGTTCGAGCCTGGAGACTCCTCAGTCTTCTCCCTGAAGGCAAGCTGAAGCAGCTGTGTAGTGGGTGTGTGGGATCACCTGCCATGCAGAGGGCTTTCCGAGTGAGGCGGTTGCTGTGTAAGTCCTGCAGTGAGGGGAAGGAGGTGCCGACGATCTTCTCAGCTGCTCTCACGATGCGCTGGAGGCTCTTGCGGCAGGATGCAGTACATGCACCAAACCACACAGTGATGCAGCTGGTCAGGACACTTTCTATGGCACCTCTGTAGAAGGTGCACATGATGGGGGTTGAAGCTCCAGCCCTTTTCAGCTTGCGGAGAAAGTAGAGACGCTGGTGAGCCTTCTTGGCCAGTGATGCAGTGTTCCTGCTCCAGGACAGGTCCTCTGAGACGTGCACTCCCAGGAACTTGGTGCTGTCTACTCTCTCCACTGCGGTGCTGTTGATGGTCAGAGGGGCATGTTGTGCATCCCTCTTCCTGAAGTCCACAACAATCTCCTTTGTCTTCTCCACGTTGAGAGTGAGATTGTTGTGTCCGCACCACAAGGCCAGGCGGCTCACCTCGTTCCTGTAGTCCGTCTCATCGTTGTTGCTGATGAGACCTACCACTGTTGTGTCGTCCGCAAACTTGATGAAGTGGTTGGAGCTGTATGATGGTGTGCAGTCGTGTGTTAGCAGGGTGAATAGAAGGGGGCTCAGCACACATCCTTGTGGGGCCCCTGTGTTCAATGTGATGGTGCTAGATGTGTTACTCCCGACTCCGTACTGTCTGTGGTCTCCCGGTCAGGAAGTCTAGCAGCCAGTTACACATTGAGGTGTTCAGCCCCAGACTGTCCAGTTTAAGGATGAGCTGTTGGGGGATGATGGTGTTGAATGCCGAGCTGAAGTCGATGAACAGCATTCTAACATAAGAGTCCTTCGTGTCCAGATGTGTGAGAGCTGTGTGAAGGGCAGAGGAGATGGCATCGTCGGTTGAGCGATTAGGTCGGTATGCAAATTGGAAGGGATCCAGGGAGGCAGGGAGGACAGATGTGATGCTTTTCATGACTAGCCGTTCAAAGCACTTCATCAGGATGGGGGTGAGTGCTACTGGGCGATAGTCATTGAGGCATGCGGGCGTTGCCTTCTTTGGGACAGGGATGATGGTGGTGGCTTTGAAACAGGTGGGGACGATGGCCTGGCTCAGTGAGATGTTAAAGATGTCCGTGAAGACCGCTGCGAGTTCCCCTGCACAGTCCTTCAGCACACGACCAGGTATGTTGTCAGGACCAGAGGCCTTCCGGGCGTTAATCTTGATGAATGATCGCCTTACGCTGTCTGAGGACAGCGCCAGCACCTGGCCATCAGGAGAGGGGGGGAGTTTATGTGCAGGTGTGCTGTTATGTTCATACCAGAACAAAAAGTTGTGTCATCTGCAAAAAGAACACATTTAAGGAGACTAGACGCCTTAACCAAATCATTTACATACAGGATGAACAACTTTGGACCAATTACAGATCCTTGAGGAACTCCACATGTAATTTTGCTGTAATCCGATCTTATATCATTTATCTGCACAAATTGTTTCCTGTTATTTAAGTAACTGCACACCCACTTCAGAGTCAATCCTCTGATACCATATTTATACAATTTCTCAAAAAGAATGTTAGATCGACCGTATCAAACGCCTTTTTTAAGTCAACAAACACACTCACACAATACTGTTTTTGGTCCACAGCTGTTGTTACTTGTTCAATAAAGTCCACAAGCGCCATGGATGTTGAATTTTTTGCTCTGAAACCGTATTGGCTATTGGTTAAAATATTTTGTTTTTCAATAAATTGGTCTAATCTGTTACTAAATAATTTCTCCAATATTTTAGAGAACTGTGGTAACAAGGATATCGGTCGATAATTATTAAACTCACATTTGTCACCTCCTTTGAACAGAGGTATCACCTTGGCCACCTTCATTCTGTCAGGAAATACCCTGGTATTCAAGTCGCCGCTACCGATGTATGAATGTGTGTATGAATGGGTGGATGGTTGGTATTGTAAAACGCTTTGGGGCTCCTCACAGGGGGCTGGAAAGCGCTATATAAATAAGCTCCATTTACCATTTACCCCTTTTGTAAATAATAAATTGCATATGTATGTACAGTAAATGGTTCGATTACATGACCCAGTACAGTATGTGCTTTACAAACATCATATCCATATCCATATAATCCTTTGATCTTTTGTCCAAAAATGTATTAATGACATTCATTCATATTTATCAGTTCCATGCAGGAACATACTTTCAGGGTAATCATCAATTAAATAGTTCACATCCTTATTCACCTTAGGTATCGTTGCAGCAAGGTTGGTTCCAACGTCAACAAAGTAATGATTAAATCCATTTGCAATTACATTTTCATCATATACCGGTACTTTCTTGTTATCCATTGTAAAGGTTTGTGAAATGCTTGTTTTATTTGTATTTTTTTGTAAAGCATTATTCACTACCCACCATGTAGCTTTCATGTCTCCATTACTTTTATTCAATAAGTCACTATAATATTCTTTCTTATGTTTTCTTATAATCCCAACTAATTTGTTTTTATATTGTTTATATCTATCTTCAGTTTCTCGTGTTCTACATTTCAGGAAACATGAGTACAAATAGTTTTTCTTTTTACAAGCATTTCTCAATCCCTTCGTCATCCATTGCTGGTCAACAACTTTCTTCTTAGTGTAATTTTTTATAATACAATTTTTTTATATAAAGCTTCAAGGATATTCATGAATGCATCATATGATTTATTTACATCATCAACATAAACACTATCCCAGTTTTGTTCAATTAAATCATCTTTCAACTTATCTAAAGCTTTCTTAGATGTGTTTATTATTTTTGTTGTACATGGGATTATTTTTTTGATTGATTGAAACTTCTTGTAGATGGTAAACACTGGTAAATGATCACTAAGATCACTCATTAAGATACCACCAGTCACATTCCCATTTGTGGCATTTGTAAAAATATTGTCAATTATAGTTGCACTGTGAGACGTGATTCTTGTTGGCTTTGAAATTAAATGGTAAAGATTTAGGGAATGCATTGAGTCTATAAATGAACCAACATTGTTTGAATCTTTCTGTATTCCCAAATCAATATTAAAGTCTCCACAAAGAAAAATTGTTTTATTGCATCTCTTGTCAAATAGTTCAATAATTTTATCTGTGAATGACTCAATATTTGATCCAGGTGGTCTGTATACACAACTTATAATAATATTTCTGTCATTTTTATTAATTATTTCAATAGTTATCATTTCAATTAATTTCTCATCAGTTATTGACATTTCCCTGATTAAATTACATTTTATAGCATTATTTACAAAAAGTGCCACACCACCACCTCTTTTTTTTTTACATCTGTTCATTGTATAAAATTCATACCCATCGATTTGTGTATTAATTATATTATCATCCTTTAACCACGTCTCAGACAATGCAATTATCGTAAATGTTCTATTAAGTTGCTTTAAATAGTCAGTAATTTTGTAAATATTTGCATTTATACTTCTGCAATTGAAATGAATTATGGATAAGCCAGATTTTGTCAAGCTAAAATCATTAAATTGTTGTTCACTATAATAATCACAACCCTCTATTGTTGGAACAAAACCAGGATCAATCAGATCATCAACATTATATATTTTCGATTCAGATTCAGTATAATCTGTCATTGTCAAAAACATCCGTTCATCGAACTAATGTTTTCACAATTAAATTTTTTATATATTTTATATGGAATATAATTTGATGACTTGAAGGTTGCCATTCTCCTGGATTAAAATTTTTCCAAGTCCTTCATTTCCTTTATTATTTTGGGTTGTGTTTGTTCGTTAACTTTTAGCCAAACATATCCATTTCTCGTCCATGTTGATATTATTTTGTTTTGTTTTTTTAACAACCTTGCCTCCTGTGCAATGTTGGCATTCTGTTTTGTCAGATGCTCATTTATATATACTGTACCTTTGTGCCCTGTAGTTTTTTTGCCTGCATCAACACATTATTTCTAAGTTTCCTGCTTACAAATCTGACTACTATTGCTGGTTTGATTTTATCTTGTCCTGGCAAAGTATAGCAGTTTGATACATCCTCATGTTCGATATTAAAGTTTTTGTCCTCCAGAAATGATATAACTTGGTTTTCCAATGTCTGTATTTCTTGATGAGATGCGTCCTCTTGTTACCGGACCCTTCACAGCTTTTGAATAAGTCTTCAGTTTTACTGTTAAACCAGTTATAATCAGAATCTCCAATCTCACATTTGTTTATGTTTGTTTATGTTTATTAAATTTGTTCATTTTTTACAAAGGAAACAATACAAGACAATCCCATAAATGATAATGTACAAAATATAAAAAAATGAAAGGTAGCAGAAAGAAGAATAAATCTTATTATATCTGCCCCTTTTTTCCAACAATCAGATTAAACAATAATAATCTTCAACCAACAGTACAAAATGACTAACTCTTTCTAATTTTCTAACTAATACAATACACATTACGCTATTTCATATATATTTTTTAACACATTCGTTTTGATCATTTTCTTAAATGTAAACATTGACTTGGCATTTTTAACTACATTCTCCAAGCCATTCCATAATCTAATTCCCTGGATTGAGGTAGAACGTCCCTTCAAACTAGTTCTGAATTGTGGTTTTACAAACATCTCTGTCCCCTTAAGATTATAACAACTTTGTCTTTTAACAAAATGCATTTGGATATTTAAAGGTAATGCATTATTTTGAGCCCTATACATAACTGATAAAATATTATAGTCTACCAAATCATGGAACTTCAATAACTTCAGTTGATAAAATAATGTACTTGATGGATGACGGTAATGTTTTCTAGTGATAATTCTTACAGCTCTTTTCTGTAATACAAAAATAGGCTTTGTGATTGTTTTACACACATTCCCCCAAACATCAATACAATAGATTAAGTCTTTCCATATCGTCAACTTTTTTCTAGTTCAGTTATTTTTTTGTCCTTTTCATTCATTTGGAATTTGAGTTGTTTCACTTCTTCTAACAATCCTTTACCTTTATGTTGAACACATTGCCTTCGGAGAGATAGTGATAGATATAGAGATAGATACACTATCTTGACACAATCTGGGAGTTTAGTGCAAGCGAGTTCCTGTTTAACAGCATACTGTACTATTCCCTCTTTAAGGACATTTCATGGTTCCTCCAACTGATTCTTCATGGAGTCATATGAAGCGTCCTCAAAATGCATACAAAAATAAATAAAAATAAATCTAAATGTATCTTCTGTCAATTTATTGTGTAAGGTCATGCACATGTTCTCGGGGTATACACTCTGGTTTCTGTCCACAGAACAAAAACCTGGATGTTAGGTGAACAAGTAATTCTTAATTATCCCTAAGTGTGAATGAGAGAGTGTGTGGTTGTTTGTCTCGTTTGTCTCTTTGTGTCCCTGTGATGGACTGTAGACTTGTCCAGGGTGTACCCCGTCTCTCGCACAGTGACTACTGGGGATAAGCATCATTTTTCTTTCAGCACAGTTGGGGCCAGTGAAGCTCTTGTGACCAGAGTAAAGCCTAGGATATAGTTGACGCGTCGCATAGGGCGCGAGGGTGCGCGCGCGAAAAGTGACGCAATCGCATAGTCCCCGCCCCCGCGCTTTGGCCAGCGCGTTGGTTTCGCGCGTGGTCGTGCACCTCCCAGATTTTGAAGCTCCGCAAGCCTAGCGCGCGCGCCGAATTGATTGACAGGTCGGGTAGGGACCTCACAGACAGCCTTCACGCCAGAGCCTGCAGCTGTCTGCGCCGCTGTGGTCGTGGAAACGGCGTCGCGACGCATGGAGGAATGTTTTTTATTTGATATAAATGTATTAAATTCCCCAAGCGAGCGGAAAGCCATTTGTTTTTGTTGTGTGATTTCAAACAGTTCTTCTTCTACGGTAGATTTCTTCTTCTACACCCTTTCTTGCAACATATGCACAGGTTTTAGAGGGTACTGCCACCTGCTGGTCAGTAAAAGAACAGCACTTTGCCATGCGCTGCCGTGCTACACTATAAACGCATGAAGCCGCACGGCACAGTGCGCGCGCTGCCCGCGCGCTCCAGCTTGTGGACCAAAGCGCGACTATATCCGAGCCTTAACAGAACTCAAAAACCATGAATTTCAAATTGCAGAATCATTCACAAAAACCCTAGGTTTGTTCTTTTATGATTTAGACAGATAGTTAATTTAACATGATGGAATGTGAATAGACTGATGATAATTTGATAACTGGTTGGGATTTTAGTTTTGCAGAAACCACTGTCATGCTTTCTGTTAAGTCCAGAAGATGGCTGTTTCAGGGAGCATAATAAAAAGAGGCCACAAGAGAATTAAATAAACTGTCTGAAAAGGAGGCAGGATGGTGTACTGTTTGATGTCTGGTGTCCACACACAGCTCCATCTTGTCCACTGGTGGCTGTGGATGATTCATTGGGCTCCTCATTCCCTCCCACTGCATGTGAGTGACAGGTCCCTACAACCAGCATCATCCCTCCTTCTATAGCGCCGCAGATCACCTCGTCTTTTACCCATCTGTCCCCCTAAGTCTAACAAGGGGTGTCCTCCAGCTATGAGAGTGCAAAGAAAGAGAAGAGCAGGAGAGTTAAAGACTGGAGTATCCCATCAGATTTTCCGTGCTCCATGGACTCCAATTATTCAGAGCTTATCTTTTCAGCTTGGCTGATCTCCAAATGAATAAAGTGCGGGCCATATTACTGCCGGATGGGTGCACCTCTAAAGAGGCTGGAGGAGGATCAGGGATGTGGGTTATAGTGTCAATCTGGCCGTCACCCCGAGGGTTAGGGAGGTGACGTTATGTAGTCCCCGGTGCCTTGGCATCCCTCGCAGTGCATCCTTTTAAAACCTGTCTGAATAAATGGAAAAGGGCAATCACATTAGAAGAGGTTTCTTTCCTTTTTTTTTTAAAGCAGAAAGAGAAGGAGAAACCGCTAATCACAAAGTGAGTGACTCCTGACTTTAAAATCAACCCCAAGATGGTGGCTGCAAGGTTGAAGTCAGAGGGTTAAGCTGGCAAACTAAGTGATGTCAGGAGTGTCAAGAGCTGCTTCAGATGCTTTCAGACAAAAGTACAAGCTTCAAAACAGATGGCAAATAGAAACAAAATTACCATAAAGATTTAGAATATTGTTAGCTGTGATAAATTTCTGGCAATTAACCTTAATTATGAATATTTTGTTTCCTTACTAATTATGTTTACCTTGATTAAAACAAAAAACAATACATTTATATTCCTCCAAGCAAAGAAAAAAGATGCAGTGAACTAGTTTGAGACTTGGATGTCCTGATTTAAATGTGAGGCACTGAAATAGTCTGAAGCAAATTTGTCAGAAAACTCGTGTCAGTGACTTTGCCAATGTCCTCAGAACATTACAGGAGGGCTTCAGAGTTTGGTGCTGCACCTTAATTTGTTGGTTCTCTTGAGTGCTGAGTTCACCCGGTCTCTGCGGTCACAGTACAGTAAACTCCTTCACATTCCGAGAACCAAATTAAGGACCATGGGAGACCGGGCTTTCAGTGTGGCTGCCCCCCGCCTGTGGAACTCTCTTCCTGACTGCCTGAGAGCCCCACAGTCACTGGTTGACTTTAAAGGAGAAATGAAAAGTGTTTTTAAGCTAATAGTAGTCTAATGAAAAGCATAAAATAAGCTTGTTGAGAAATTTTCACAAGTCAAAAATGTCATCCTAACTCAAATTTAGACTTTGCAAAGTGAAAAAATTCTCATCTGGTGTTTTTGACCCCCCTCCCCCTGCCTGCTCTCCGTCCCCTGAATATGACGTAGGCAGTGCAACGAGTCGTCCCTCATACAGTAATATTAGTGTGTGTATCTAGTTGTGGACAAAAAGGTTTCAGTGTGTAGCAATTAGGGATGCAGCAAAAAAAATCTATTTTTTAAAGAATCAAGATTCTTAGTCCTGGCGATTCAGAATCTATTCTAAAAGCCCCAAAATCGATTTTAAAACTTTTTTTAAATTTTATATTGTATTTTTACCGCTCCTGTGCATTCGGCCGCTGTAGAATTTTGGCCGTGTAGGGCCACCGTAGTTAGTTAGCCAGGCAGCTCCCAATGGAGCCTGCTAGCAAGGAGGGAGACAGCATGTTTCAACTTGCTCCTTCATCTTTAAAAATCATTTTAGATCCTACTATGTTCTGGGGAAGACAGAGCTTAACAAGACATTGGTAACTGTTTCAGGACATTTTCAACACCCCCACTTCCACGTTAGCATACGGCGCTAGCATGCTAACGTTAGCATGCGGCGGCTAACGCACGGCTATTCGTATTTCCAGGATAGAAATGCCCATTAATGCACTAAATCACCAAACTGTTTTTGACAAACTAAAGTGATATCCTTCAGATTCAAAAAAGTCTTCTGCTTCCATTTTAAATGACAGACAAGAGGACAGTAATGATGGGTTTATAGCTTCAGTGTTATTGTAAGATAGCAAAGGAGGTCTTAATTGTGTCATAAAAGTGCGTCCAGAAAATTACTACAGAAATCACTGCACTTCGGCATGTAGCAGGAAAAATGTAAAAAACTATTTCTTTAAGCTACTGACTTGAAAAAAGCATACTAAGTATGTTTATGTGTGTTGTTTACTATATGAAATTCTTGTTATATCGATTTTTTCAGATTTGATTACATTTCTCCTTTAAGAGCGGCTTGAAGACCTTTCTTTTCAACCGAGCATACTCTGCCTCCTCATGATTCTACTTTTGATCTTAGTTGATACTGTTATTGATTTTACTTGTTTTATTACTTGTTTTATTGACATTTGACTCTGTTGCACTTTGTAGCACTTTGAGATTTTCATTAATGAAAAGTGCGTTATAAATTAAATTCATTATTATTATTATGATTATTATCATGGGAGACTGGTGCTCTACTGTTTTAAAATAGACCTTCCATTCCCTCTGATTCTCAGATCTTCTGACAATAGTTGCTGATCCTTCTTTATTCTTCTGCCTTCGTGGAGATGGCAGGGAGATTCTCATGCCAGTGTACAAAGCCTAAACAAGCGAGTATGTCTAATTCAATTAAGCCTACAAGGCTGCGCCAAGTGGGCCCCGGTCTCATTTGACAGGGATAATGAGTGGGCATAGTGGAGGAAGAGGAGGCGGCGGGGTTGGGTTTTAACAAAGGTGGCCATATGAACGCCAGGGACCGCTAATGCGCTAATCCGCTTACAGCGGACCTAACGTTTTTGTCAGCGTAACAGCGGAGTGACTAACTTTTATAATTCATAAGCGGATTTGTGCTATTTTTATTTAAAATGCAGTACCGCTAATAACTAATTATCTATCAGTAAAAACGAATAAACTTATTTAGAGGCTCTTATGCTGGCTCCGTAGCTGCTTGTTTTGCCTTTTTCCCCTCCCTCACCGTAAAGAGCAGAGAGGAGGGAGGGTTGGAGGGGGAGCAGAGGGGAGAACAGACACGGATCTACCATGTAGGCAAATGATGCCGTTGCTTGGGGTCCCAAATCAGCAGGGCCCCGCCCCGCCCCGGCCAGTCACCTACATCACTAACATTGCTCATGCTTGTTAATGTACATTTAACATAAAAATAATTATAGTTACGATGAAAACGATCATTAAAAACGCAATACAAAAACCGGTCGATTTCTGTATCCCCCTACTAAAAATGGACTATTCCATCTTGACATCTTCCGGGTCAGAGGTGAACTCGGGGGCTAATTCTGTGGCTAGCTGGTTGTGCTGGGTTTCTTGGATAAATCCGCAGAGAACCCCGCTGTTTCAAGCCAAATTAACGCGGCCGGAGGATTTTATTGTGTGTTTTGTGTCGACCACTCGACGGTGAGTCGTTAGTTTTATGTATTTTAGTTACTTTTCATTAAATCTGTTGACTGCCTATAGAATCTTGACATCTTCCGGGTCAGAGGTGAACTGGACGCTAACTCTGTGGCTAGCTGGTTGTGCTGGGTTACTTGGATAAATCCGCAGAGAACCCCGCTGTTTCAAGCCAAATTAACGCGGCCGGAGGATTTTATTGTGTGTTTTGTGTCAACCACTCGACGGTGAGTCGTTAGTTTTATGTATTTGGGTTACTTTTATAATAATAATAATAATAATAATAATAATAATAATAATAATAATAATAATAATAATAATAATAATAATAATAATAATAATAATAATAATAATAATAATGAATTCAATTTATAACGCGCTTTTCATTAGTGAAAATCTCAAAGTGCTACACACATTGAATGCTACACACATTCATACACCGGTAGCGGCAGACTACCATGCAAGGTGCTTTCCAGTCCTACCGGGAGCAACTCGGGGTTAAGTGTCTTGCCCAAGGACACAACGACACATGGTGTGGGGAACCGGGATTCGAACCGCCAACCTTCCGATCGGGGGACGACTGCCATTACCACTATGTATAAATGCGGTGGCGACACACCCGTGTATTTGAGATTTAAAAGTGGTCTTAGGGATTAAAAGATCATTCTCTTTTTTGTTAATTTCGTGGCCGAATAGAATATATGTACGTAAAGTATTAAATAAATCCTTTGATTTTTGTAATTTCATCCTTTTAGGATCATTTTAGTTACTTTTCAGTTGGCAGTGTAGTGCAAATATTGCATAACGCTGCCGGCTACCAATTGTCGAATATAAATAGCGGATTAGATTAGCTTCCCCTAATTTTCATAAGACATTTGTGCTTTTAAAATTGTGGACCTAAAAAAAATTAATAAGCGTTTTAGAAATTGTGGAACTAATTTTTTGATTAGCGTTGCCCACCACTGGGTTTTAAGATGGAGTTGTGGAGTCATTTATTATTTTTATCTGCTGATACGTTAAGGTTTTTGATGACCTGGCTCATTTAGTGTTGAAGTGAATATGTTGCATTCCAGGATCCAGGATCCAGTGCAAATGGTGCTGATCAGGGACACTCGGAGGCTGGGAATTTGAAGTAGTACGTCTGAATACAAGATATCAACTTTTACAAATGTTTCTGAATCTGGAATTTTTTTCTAGCTGCAGAAGTCAATGTGTCACACGTGAAGAAACGAGAAATTGGCTCAGCTTGTGACTGCAGCAGACAGATTTACTCTGTGGGCTTTTAATTTAAATAGATACAGTACTATCTTCATTAAACCTTGCATTCCACAACAAAATTATTTGCTGATAGGATAATTAAGTGCTTAAAGAGCCATATTTAGAAACTGAAAGTTATGCACCATAACTCATGTTCCCTGAAGAAGGGAACGAGGTGCAATACAATTGCTATGGGAATCAGCGCCTCCGCGCGGTTACCTGAAGTAATACACTCACGCCTTTACGGCTACGGCGTCAGCGTCGCGCCAGAGGCCCCGCCCTCTGGACATTTAAGCGGCTGACGCCCGTCCATCTTTCTCTAAAAAATGCACTTCACCGAGCTTTCAGCATTGAAAGGGCCAGATGTGTTGCACCTTGTTCCCTTCTTCAGGGAACATAAGTTATGGTGCATAACTTTCAGTTCCCTTTCAGTCGCTCTCTCGGTGCAACACAATTGCTATGGGAACGTAATTCATTCACCTTGAAATGCTCAGCAAAATGCATGTGAGAACATCTGCCTTAATACGGCAGGCATTTCCCAGCCGCTCTCCACAAGGTATGTAGAAAGCACAGCCTGAGAAGAAAAATGCCACATGTAGAAACATCGTCCTGATGTTACCACTGGACACATAGATGAAAAAACCAGCTAGAGAAAACATAAGTGTCCTCTGCTAGTGTGATTACTCATTATCCCCCTTTTTCCCTGGAAATCTTGAGAAGCAGGAGGAAAAGAGCAAGGGACCCGTTACGCCACTGGCAATCAGATGGCAATGTGGAGGTAGAAAACCCAGTTCAAGCACAGGGTAACCTTCCAGGTCCCCAGGGGAAAAATTTATGTACAAGGGGCACGCACGAGTCCCTCATCTGCTTCTTGAACAGACAACTACTAGGACTGTCAAAGAGGCCCATCCTGATGTTGGAGAACTGTCAGAGGAGAGGGGAACCCTTCCACTGAAGCATCTCCCAAGTAAAGTCCCGGTAGGACTGGAAAGCACCTTGCATGGTAGTCTGCCGCTACCGGTGTATGAATGTGTGTAGCATTCAATGTATGTAGCGCTTTGAGATTTTCACTAATGAAAAGCGCGTTATAAATTGAATTCATTATTATTATTATTATTATTAAACAAAAACACCAAGGGTGTCCCTTGTGTATGCTGTTGTTGTTGGAACAAAGACAATCAGGCCTTAGGCCCTCAGCCATTCCCTTCAGTGGCCAGGCTGAAGGCTGCCACAGCTCCGGACGCGGGTGTAGAAGCTGCCCATGTGCCTGAGTCAGCAGGTCTCTGTAAGAAGGCAACTGCCATGGTATCCCTGAACATTGAGAAGTAGAGGTCACATTGTGAGCTGGCTCCGCATGGGGACAAGCCCAACGAGGTTCTTCCAAACCGTGACCAGACCTGATCCACGACTTGTGGGTTCAGTCTTATTCCGATTCCAAAAGAAACCCTCTTGAAAGGGCATTCGCTCCGTAACTCAGTTCACTCTGAGCATGAGTCGTCCTGAGCGACAATAATCCTGGAGCGTACCAAGTGAGCATCCTCTGTGTCAGGCTGAGGAGGGCTTGGGATCTCGTCCTCCCTTCCAAGTAATTGAAAGACACCGTGGTTTAAAAAAAATTTAATCTGATTATGCCAGGACGTGCTGTCCCGCAATCAGACCTTTACCAAAGAAGTATTTTGATGACAGGAATACTGCCAACAACTTCAGGAAGTTGATGTACAATCTTGCTTTCTGCTCATTCCAGAGGCCTTGGGCATTCTGATTTCTGCAGACTGCCTCCTCATCCTGTTTCCGAGGTGTCTGTCGTGATGATCACACGGGATGACACTTTACCTTACGGGACCCCTTCCGTGAACACAGACAGGTCCCCCCAAGGTTCTGGGGCCCTCAGGCACTTTGAAATGATTCTAAATTTTCTTGCTCACCCAGACAAGGGCAGGTTGTTTTTGTTGGTTTAGCCATGTATGCAGGGCCCGCATCTTCAGTAATGCGTGTGGCACACAGGGTATGGCTTCCGCCAAGAGGCCTAAAAGGCGTTGGCACGCTTACAGGGGAATCCATTGATTCAATTTAAACTTTGCCAGGCAACGGCAAATCGAGGAAACACGTTCCTCTGAGAGCCATGCCTTGTACCGGGTGGTGTAGACCTGCACTCCCAGAAATACGGTAATCTGTGATGGGGTCAGGTCACTCCTTTGTGGGTTTATGAAAAAACGAGAGACTCCAGGTGAGAGATCACCCTGCAGGAGTGTGACTGGGCCTGCTTCCGGCCGAAAACCAGGAGGTCATCCAGGTAGTTCATAATCCTGACTCCTTGATTCCTAAGAGGGGTCAGGGCTGCATCCAGGCATTTAGTAAATGTACGAGGAGCAGTCTTCAAACCGAAGGGTAAGACTTTGTATTTATAAGCTTTCCCTTCGAAAGCAAACTGGAGGAATATCCTGTGCCTCCTCCAGACGCCCACATGGAAAAAGGCGTCTTTCAAATCCATCGTACATGCGTAGTCTCCAGGACTCACGGACTGGGGGACCTGCCACAGTGTCATCATTTTGAACTTGAAAAATTCTTGTTTTCTTGCCCAGAGTCCTGTAATCCAGGACCGGTCTCAGGGATTCATCTCTTTCGGGCACCAGGAAGAGCTTGAGCCCACAACGCATCCATTGTGATGGCCCGTTCATTTGTCAGACACACCCTCCAGGTCTGCGCGTGCGCCATGAGCCTGGGAGGGATGTCTAGCTGCTGCTTGTCATGTTTGAGTGTGGAAGGGGTGGCCTTCGACCCCTCTCGCGTACTCTGGAGCAGGCTGGTCTGCCCAGCAGAAGACATCGCGAGATCTGACTGTCTCAGGCAAAACTCGTGCGTCCCACTGCGGTTCATAGTCTGACCTAGTAGGTTGTGTTTCACCAAAGTGGTGAGTCAAGAACCAGGGCAGTCTGTGCTCTGGAACTTTCATTCTTGTATATGCATGAAACAGTGTTTGTTTTTCATTACACATACAGTAGACGAGTTATGTTTAGTGTGCACACACATACCACCAACTTTTTGTAGCATTTTACAAGTGAAGTCTGGGCTCAAAAGGTCAGGTTCCCGTACTGCGTGAGCGGGCAAACCTGAAGCCCTGTTCCCATTTTGGGACCAGGACGCATTCAGTAGTCTGAGATTTTATTGTCGTGTGTGGATGGCAATTTCTCTTTATTACACAAGGGTCTGAGTGTTCTTGTGTGTTTAAACGTTCCGAACCAGCTAGTCTGTGCTCCTTAAAACACAGGAACTGGTGGTAAAAATTCGGCATTTTCTCTCCTTCTGTGAGTGAGAGCGCCTGTAATGGTGCAGGGGCATCTCAGACTTTCCTCTTCTTTTGCTGGTGGCCCCTTGCAGATCCTGTAGCTTTTCTGCCTGGTGGGCCTGCGATACCAAGGCCACTTGTCCTTGTCCATCCCGCCAGGGCCCCTCGGGCCCTGAGATGGTTAACGTCAGAGAGTCATCCATAACCTCATGGGTGGATAAGCTCTCAGCGTCATCGATGTTTTGCCGTAGGCATAGGAAAACTACCAGGTAGCGCAGCTGAACAGGTAGCTGAAAATCCTCCTCCTGGACTATACTGGACAGAGAGTCTCCTTGTTAGCCAGGGCTAAACGTGGAGGTACTCGTGAGCCCGCTAGCGGTGCTAAGACGGGCCCTCGAGCAGCGTAGCATCGGTAAAAAACACTTAGTTATGCGATGAATTCTACCGTCGATTTGGCTGCACAGGATAGTGGAAAGGGCAAAATATGAGAAGGTTAGCTAGCAAGCTAGGCCAAGCATTTTCACATGCCTCACGATGGAGTCCTTCGTTGTCCGCTCGTAGCCGCGCTAATCGTGTTAGCAATGCTGTCGTCCACTACGTGTTGTCGTGGGTGCTCCTGGTTAGCCATGCTAACCGTGAGAGCTAGCCAGATAGCAGCGGGGTTGTTCCATTTCCACTCTCCTTTCTCCAGGGTCATCCGCGAGAAAAGCTTCGAGTGTCCTTGCGTGTAGCATCCCTGAGCAGACCGGACAGGCTTCATGGGTGTCCGCTGCTGAAAAAGGGGGTAGCCAGATCCACTGAAGCAGGTTTGGGAGCCGAAACTCATAGCCTGCCAGAGTTCCTCGTCCGAGGACGTCCTCTCGCTGAGCTGCTCGCGGCTGCTGGCCTGTTAGCTTCGTTAGCTTAGCAGGTAGCGTGCCTCGCAGTTAGCGTTCGCTAACCGAGCAGTAGAAAAGCAGAAGAGAAAAGGCACGGGAGCTGGGGCTCGCTGGCCTGCTGGTCTTCTTTGACTTTTGGGTTTTCGCATTACCTTCTCGGGAGCCATGGCTGAGAAGAGTTAAGCCCGTTAGCAATGCTAACGTCGTCCGGAGACGTCTCCCTCCTCGTGTCGCTTTCGCCGGCTAGCCTGCTACTTGTTAGCAGGGTAGCGGTGTCACGCAGTCAGCGCCGTCGAACGAAGCGGTCTGTGGAGAGAGGAGAAGAAAACTTCGGGGTGAAGAAAAATTGTGCCGGACCAGCTTTCGCCAGCCCAGCAGTCCGCAGGAAAAGATTCTCTGTATGCTCTGTGTAGGGAGCGAGCTCACCTCTGGTCGAGCGATGAAAATACAGAGAAGATCCGAGAAGAGTGTGTAAAGGATTATGAGGAGGTCAATATTAATACTGACCTCTTTACCTTAATTAATTTACTCATTCAGATTGAATAGTAATTTCACGGATTCTTTCTTGTTCAGTTTACCCAATACTTCTGTGATCTTTATGATGGATAAATAAATAAAGCCATAGAGTGACAATGGACACGTTAACTTAGTTGGTATGTCAAAGACACTACCATTTATTTAAAATAAATCAACTAAATTAACACCATTACACTTGATTGACATGATTTCACTTTCTTGCAATTTAACACGTCAGCACATTTAAATTGTAACACAACAGACATAAATACAGGATGTTAACATATTTAGTCTGAGGCTCTATGACTTAATTAGTTTCCAGCTTAGAATTGAGGGAAAGGAGATAGGAGGAAAGATGGAGAGATGGTTTAAAGGAAATTGTCTTGAGCATGTTACCAGAAGTGACACTTCCCATCCGACTTCTGCTAAAATCCAGGTACGTTTGTAAACAGCTCTTTACCTTCGACGACGAGTCTGATAAAGAGATGACACCAGCCTTTCAGATGCACAGAGTCCTTCAGGCCCAGCACGTCCGAGCTGGTTCTAGTTTACGTTTTCAACGTCTCCTGGTTTCGCGTTGGTCATCAGAAAATGCGTCAGCTCCTGGCCTCTGACTTCAAGATAACTATTCCAGGAAGGAATAACAAAGTTTTGAGCTTACGCTCGTTCGAAGTAGACTCATAACAGCATGTTATTAGTCCTTAACTGGATGACGTGTCCTTAGCGTGTGACTGAGTTCATCCAGCTCTTTGGGAAAGTTCACATCTCTTTGAAGTTCCCAGCAGACTCTGACATGTTCCAGCAAAACTTAGAACTTAAAAGAAGAACTCTTGAGATGAGAGAGATTTGTCTCTTTTCCATTGGTTCAAAAGAAAAACAGTCGAGCAGTTCACTTGTTATCACGATTCAAGGTGAAATTCAGCAGAGGGAGATTGTTTAGGAAAAGACAGAGAGTGCTGGAGCCCTTCTCATGAAAAACAACGGATTAACTGTCTTCTGACTTTCTAAACAAAACGGCCGGGTCTCTCTGACCCGAGTCGTCAACTTTCACACAGCATTGGACACAGTTTAACTCTTACAGAATAACACAGCTTAAAAGCACACATCATGAAAATGACAAAAGTTATTCTTTTGATTACATTAGAATAAAATCAAAGATAGAAATAGTCTCTTTTGGTGACTATGTTCTCAGATTACAACTAATGGAATAATTTGTAGTAAATGTCTTGCTTTACTGAGAGGTCAGTAAAGGTCATCTCTGGAACAGTTCAAAAATACACAGGTGTATCAAAGTGGACACGGTCATGCCCACTACA
>JBBPBX010002817.1:16142-79865 GCA_038048925.1 Garcialebias charrua | reverse complement strand
AAACTCCTGCCCTCGAGGTAGCCCTACTCTTCTTCTTTGAGCTCCTTTTTCCTCATTGCAATCCAACGTTCTCTTGCCTCCTCCTTTTCCCTCAAACACACTTGCTCATTCATCTCAGGAAAAATCCTAAGCTGAATTAATTTATACAGCAGTGTACACTACCATCCATCATCAGCATATTTTCTAATGTCAATGTTAAAATGGTCTGCTATACTCAGCTTCTGTTCTTTCGTGGTCTATAAAGACATCTACCGTGGGCTTTTCAATAAATCTCTTTAAAAGGGACCACACATGCAAAATTCACTTTTTAATGTTTTTTTACTCAACTTTGGGTATTTACTTCATAAAAAAACAGTCCTTGTGCCAAAAAAATGCACCCAGTGGTTTATTTACTCTAAGTAGATTTATTTGTCTGTGATTAAAAACGCTTCGTTTCACACTTCCTGCGGTTTGTGACGTCACAAACCGTAGCCAATCACCTCAAGCCTGAGTCCAGCCCCTCACCTAGCAACCCCTGGTGATGCTCCACCCACTTGAGTATAAAAGATGTCACGGTTGCCTAGCGGTTTAGGAGCTGACCTGGCGGTCATTTATTCATTTATTTAGCCCCCGGGGGGCTAGGGGTTTGCCCTGCTCCAGCCATGCAGCACATCTCGAGTAAAACCAGAATGTTTTATTACCTTGTTTGAATGAACTCTGTCTCGTTGAAACTGTGCACACACACTCTCGCGGTTTGGACTTGTTTCTTATATGATGAAGGACTACTTTTGCACAACTGTCAGTTTGGTTGAGCGGTTACGACACTTGAGCGCCACGCAGGAGAGCGGAGATCGCATCCTGTCAACGGCATCTTTTTTTTCCCCCTTTTTTTTTAAAGCCTTTTGTTTCGGAGAAATCGGGGTGAGACTAGATATATACATCGACATAATAATACTTTATAATTGTTATTTTTACGTTTTAGTTCAATTTTTAGTGTAATATCGCTCCCAACGCGCAGCCGGCAGAAAACTGTGCACACACACACTCTCTCGTGGGGCGACAGTCTGTACCATCAAGCACCACTGATCGATATATTTTCAGATTAGCAACTTATTTATTTTAAGAATACCTTTCACTTCATCAAAATCTAATCAAAACTTCAGCGTTCTAAATGTAGGTGGTTGTGATTATTTCTTATACGATGAAAGACTGCTTTTTGCATAACTGCCCGGTTGGCCCAGAGGTAGTGAACCGGACTCGTCATCCGAAGGACACGGGTTCGCGTCCCGGTCGCGGCATCCCTTTTTTTTTTTAAGCCTTTTGTTTTGCAGACCGCCGTCTGCGTGCGGGAGTTGCTGGGAGCTACTGACTTTTGAGGTCCGGGGGTCCGGTCAAAGGTTGCCTCATGCGGATAAATTAACTGGAGACATTCTGTGAACTTTGTGTGTGGACTGAAGCAGCGATCGCTCCCAAAAGCGCCGCATGCAACGAGCGGAGCTAACACCGCCCGCTCGGAGGAGGAAAAGCTATCATTAGCCTCGGAGGTGGGCTAATGCTAAAAAAAGGAGCTGCAAATGGCGGCGCGCGCAGAGGGCTTTTGGTAAGTTATCTTAAGCTACTAGCACTAACAGTAAGTCAAATGAGTAATAAAAAAGAGCTAATTTTAAAATAACAACATATTAGAGATACTGGCTGTTACAGAGGGCGTAGTTAATGTAAATAGGTCTTTGTAGGGCGTGGCTTTCAGACCTCATTATTCATAAACCGGTCGTTTAGAACGGAAGTGAAATTTGGCAGAATTAGAAAGGGGATATTTTATTATCTAAGCATTATTTTGTGTATAAAATTGACTGAAAATGGTCTGGATAGCCCACAGATAAACCACAAAAAATTATATATCCTACATTTGGTCCCTTTTAAAGCAAACACCATGTTTGTGGACAAAAACATTAAACAGTTTTTTTTAACAGCTCATCACCAAATGTTCTGCACACAGATCACAGTGAACCAAAACACAAATGCCCGTACTGCCCTTGAACGTCCCACAAGCAGCAGCAGCAGCACACACACACAGCTGATAGTACTCAATACAATCAGCACCAAAGAGAAGCTTCAGCCAGCTTCCAATTGCTGAAGACAAGTCCTCAACAAACATGAGGTGACAAAATATTAACACATCACGTTTTTGGCGAGTCCCAAATACTGTAAATATTTAAATATGGTTGAACAAACATTAGGTTCAGCACTTAATATCCAAATATGACTGCACAAAACAGACATGCACATGAGCTGCCCAATCAAGCACCACACGCAGCATAGCTGTTGCTCAAAACCATACAGAATGCAGCAAAGAGCAACCTTACCACAACTGTGTTCTAAAAACAAAATCTAGCCCCCAATAAATATGAACAACAGAGTTGTCCAACCAACCAAGCACCTTCTTCACACCTGTGGTACAACAACTGTGTACTGCACAGAAACACAGCTTAAAGCTAGAAGCAATTTCACAACCACTGTGTTTCAACAAACTACACTAAACTAGCTCATATTAGTCATCTTGTGACGAGTCCCCATTAAATATATGTACAGCTGAGGTACATCAGCTGTACATCGTACAGAAACAGCACAAAGCTATCACTGTTTCAACCAACTATACTAGTTCATTACAGTTCAAATCCCGGACGATGCATCCATTAAATATGTTACGACTGGAAAAAGTCAAAACATATTCAAAGGACACTGAGCACAGAAAAAATAATTAAATAAAAATTGTATTAAACTAAAACTAAGCAACTCTAGGCAGGCGAGGTCCTCCCAGGCTTCTCCCACCAGGTCTGGAGTATCCTCTTCTGGTTCAGCGTCCAAAGGAAGAAAGAAAAACAGAAAGGTGGACCGGTGAGTCTGGCCAAAAAGAATACAACGCCACCCAGGCAAACCCAACCATGTACAGGGCCGTAGAAGTTCCCCAAGTCACGATCTGCCTCACAAAGGTCCCTCTAAACAAATAAAAACGATAATGGGACTACCAATACTCACCAGGTTGTCAAAGTTCAAAGTGATAATGAAAAAGCGATCTCTTACTACTCACAACAGCTGCCTCCTTTCAGATCGCTTCATAGGAACAGCTCTCTGTGTCCCAAGACACA
This sequence comes from Garcialebias charrua, assembly GCA_038048925.1. Lineage (NCBI taxonomy): Eukaryota > Metazoa > Chordata > Actinopteri > Cyprinodontiformes > Rivulidae > Garcialebias > Garcialebias charrua. The sequence continues at coordinate 76,740 of JBBPBX010002817.1, read as the reverse complement.
CACTCTGGCCACAACGGCTCAGATCCTTTACTCTAGTCAGGGCTAGAGCTTTCACATGTACTCAAAAGTACTCAAATACACACAATACTCTAATTGAAACAACTAGAGTCCTCACAAGCTCAACAGTTCATCTACAACTCCAACAGAGGTAAACCATAAACAGTCAGGGAGAGTGGAGATGGTAAATGGTAAATGGAGCTTATTTATATAGCGCTTTCCAGCCCCCTGTGAGGAGCCCCAAAGCGCTTTACAATACCAAACATCCACCCATTCATACACACATTCATACACCGGTAGCGGCGACTGCCATGCAAGGCGCCTTCCAGTCCTACCGGGAGCAACTCTGGGTTAAGTGTCTTGCCCAGGGACACAACGACACATGGAGTGGGGAACCGAGATCTCCCTGTGTTCACATAACACAGCACAACGGCTGCTCTCACTATTCAGTTACCTGTATTGTATCTTCAGCTGGTTCTAACAAACCTTTGCTGACTTAATCTAACTAGCACTTGTTTCCAACAAGCTTCTACTTGATTCACAAGCCTCCACTAGCTTCCACTAGCCTCCACTAGCTTATACTAGCCTCCACTAGCTTCAACAAATACTCTAGTCCAGTCTAACTAGAGCATACAGGTCAGGATGGACGGAACACACTCCGGACACACCACACATAGCACAGAGTTAATTTCCTACTCGGATGCTGGTGAAGCCTTTCCTCCGTCCCTCCTCCGTATTCTCCATTCGTTTATGATGTAAACCGCCGTCCAGCTCGGTCCATCCTCCGTATTCGTTTAAGACGTAAAACTGCGTTCACAGTACAGTTTTGTTTTGTTTTTTGAATGTCCAGAGGACCATACTTAGCTTTTTTAGAGAGTACAGGGCAGAATTCCTCCGCAGCTACGTTTACTACGTAAAACCGGAAACTGCGTAACTCGGCTTTTCAAAATAAATTTTCAAAATATTATTATAATTATTATAATTATTATAATTTTTAAATGGGCGATGTGTCGTAATCGCAAAACGTCATAAGTCAAGGCCGTCATAAGTCGAGGACTACCTGTAGTAGTAGAGTTTTTGCATAGTGGTATAAGAGTATGAAAATTTACACCAACTCTAAAACTAAAACATTAAACATTTAATGAACATAATACTGTCCTGAGTTTTTGCATACTAGTATAAAAAAAAGAGTATAAAAAGTATAACTAAAATAAACTAAAGGTTTCTAGCATTGACATTTGCAAAGTGGCAAAGCAGCGTATGAGTTAATGTGACACAGTATATGTATGAGGTAGTAGTTGATGTTGTTATAGAGGCAAAAAGTGGCATATGCAGTAAGGCACATTGGGCATCCCTAAATAAGACCGTTCAGAGCACACTGTATATGTATCAGCAGTGGTGTAGATATTAGAGTAGTGTAAATGTAAACAGTAGTAATTAAATGTAAGCAGTAGTAATAAAAGTAAACAGTATTAATAAATGTAAACAGAGAATGTAAACAGTATTATGACTATAGGCAGTGATGTAATACAAACATTAGTGCAAGTATGAGAAGTAGTGCAAACTGTATGAGCACATGACCGAGAGTTTAGTGAATAACCCGTTTGATGACACAGAGTCCAGTGTTAAAATCTTTGTGTTGTGTGGTAATGTGTGAGAAAGTTTTAGTGTTAAGGCAGTTCAAATGGGAGGGGGGCAGAGCAGGCAGAGTGTTTAGCATCCTGACTGCCTGATGAACAGAGCTGTCTCTCAGTCTGCTGGTTCGAGCCTGGAGACTCCTCAGTCTCCTCCCTGATGGCAGCAGTCTGAAGCAGCTGTGTAGTGGGTGTGTGGGATCACCTGCCATGCAGTGGGCTTTCCGAGTGAGGCGTTTGCTGTGTAAGTCCTGCAGTGAGGGCAAGGAGGTGCCCACGATCTTCTCAGCTGCTCTCACAATGCGCTGGAGGCTCTTGCGGCAGGATGCAGTACATGCACCAAACCACACAGTGATGCAGCTGGTCAGGACACTTTCTATGGCACCTCTGTAGAAGGTGCTCATGATGGGGGTTGAAGCTCCAGCCCTTTTCAGCTTGCGGAGAAAGTAGAGACGCTGGTGAGCCTTCTTTGCCAGTGCTGCAGTGTTCCTGCTCCAGGACAGGTCCTTTGAGACGTGCACTCCCAGGAACTTGGTGCTGTCTACTCTCTCCACTGCGGTGCTGTTGATGGTCAGAGGGGCATGTTGGGCATCCCTCTTCCTGAAGTCCACAACAATCTCCTTTGTCTTCTCCACGTTGAGAGTGAGATTGTTGTGTCCGCACCACAAGGCCAGGCGGCTCACCTCGTTCCTGTAGTCCGTCTCATCGTTGTTGCTGATGAGACCCACCACTGTTGTGTCGTCCGCAAACTTGATGAAGTGGTTGGAGCTGTACGATGGTGTGCAGTCGTGTGTTAGCAGGGTGAATAGAAGGGGGCTCAGCACACATCCTTGTGGGGCCCCTGTGTTCAATGTGATGGTGCTAGATGTGTTACTCCCGACCCGCACTGTCTGTGGTCTCCCGGTCAGGAAGTCTAGCAGCCAGTTACACATTGAGGTGTTCAGCCCCAGACTGTCCAGTTTAAGGATGAGCTGTTGGGGGATGATGGTGTTGAATGCCGAGCTGAAGTCGATGAACAGCATTCTAACATAGGAGTCCTTCGTGTCCAGATGTGTGAGAGCTGTGTGAAGGGCAGAGGAGATGGCATCGTCGGTTGAGCGATTAGGTCGGTATGCAAATTGGAAGGGATCCAGGGAGGCAGGGAGGACAGATGTGATGCTTTTCATGACTAGCCGTTCAAAGCACTTCATCAGGATGGGGGTGAGTGCTACTGGGCGATAGTCATTGAGGCATGCGGGCGTTGCCTTCTTTGGGACAGGGATGATGGTGGTGGCTTTGAAACAGGTGGGGACGATGGCCTGGCTCAGTGAGATGTTGTATAGGTTTACTTGTGAATAAAACAGTCCACTTCGTTTTCCCATCTCAACGTCGGTCCGCATTAGCAACAGTCTCCATCCGTTTTATTTTTCTCCCCTTTTTTCCCGCCTCTCCTTTCTTCTTCTTCCCATCATCCCCTTGTACCGTTTTATTTTCCATGTTGTGTTCACTTTTCCCTCGTTAACCTCACTACTTTCATAGATAGGACATTCAATACAGTCTTTAAAGTAATGAGGTAATTGATCAAACAATAATACACTTATTTAAGTAAAAACAAGCCTCCTCCAGAAAAGCTTCAGCTTTCTGCTTCATCTTATATTTCTCTCGTTACTCACAACAGTAACCGCTCCCCACATGTATATAATTACTCAGTTTAAAAATATGCAAGAACAATAATACAAGTTTCTCACTTATATTTTTTGTATACAACCAACCTTGTAAAAATTTTGCAAATGTTAAAAGGTCTTAAGTGCATGGGTTTTTCTTTGTTTTTTAAAAACCAGGGGCTGCACTTGTATCTTTGAAAACAGCCTCTTCAGTAATTGAGAAAAGCAAATTATCCTCCCCTCCAACACTTTTAGAAGTTCCTTCACTTTATGTTCATAGCTGTTTTGGATGACAACACTACAATATTCAACATCATACAGAATGGGAATTGTATTTTCAGGGTCTTGACAACGTGATCAGGCTTGTATGAAGAACCCAATGGGTTCTATTTACACGTGATTGAGCATTATAGGTCCACGGAGGTTTCAACCATTCACATAACTTTCATAGCCAGCTCATTGTGGTTTATTATAATGGTGGCAATATATCACAGTTAGGTCCTAGGGGGAGTGGAATGGCAGCATATACAAGTCCTATACATACCTGCAGGACTTGGTTGTCAAAAGTTTGAAGAACTGGCCATGTTGGACTTGTGCCTATGCTGCAACCATAAATGTGGCCAAGTCATAGTCATCATATAACTTTCTACCCATTATTGCCCAAGAAAATAATGACATGGCAGGTGCTTGGAGTGTAATGAGGACCTGCTGTTTTTATCCTCCATTGGAGTCACAGAATAGGGAATAAAAACTCTTTAGTGAGTACTGAGCATGTACTCACTAAAGAATTGCATTCACACAGAAGTTTTTTTGTTGCAATCCAGCCATAGTCAGGTCATGTAGATTATAGAGAACACAGTGTGGTCATCATCCTGTGTTAAGGGGGCCTTGGTGTTTACATAGTTTTGTTGTTTTCTAATGTGTAGTTGTAGTACAGTCATTTTTTTCCATGTACTGTACTAAATTAAATGTACCAGTTTAGTGTTATGGTGGTATGCATGTCCTGTGCTTACTTTAGTCGGTTTAATATCTCTCCCTCACCTCTTTCCCCACTTTTATAAAGTCTACCCTAATTAGTGTAAGGAAAAACTTTTAAACATAAACTATTGCACGTTAGGTTGATTTCATCGCAACTTGTTTCGTTTTCAATGAGGAAAGTTTTCCACATTAGTAGAACTTTTGTATGCGATTTGAAAATGCACATGGTAGTGAAACATTATTGGAAAAAGAAGTATGGCTTGTCATAATGTAATAGCCAAATTATAGCTGCTTGCTTTTCTAATGTCGTCTTTGTTCATATGTATTGTATTTTTATATGGTCGTAATCACTATAAATTGTTTCACATTTGCTTTCTTGTCAAAAAAAAGCAAAAATATTTCTGAAACAGTGACTTAAAAGAGCCCGCAGAGACTAAGTTTGTATCACGGTTGCTTTCAAAGAACTACTTTAATACAAACCCCATTTTATGCTAGAAATTTATGTTTGTGGTTTTATTTTTGACTATACCTCTGTGTATTTGAGTTGGTGTGAAAAATAAAGTTTAATGTTTCGAAGGTTTTCCCTAGGTTGCTGCTCCACTTTGCTTCCTCTATATGAGATCTGGATGGACTCCGTGACCGGACCCCCTAAATCCAGTGGTGGGATGTAACTAAGTACAAGTACTTTGTTACTGTACTTAAGTACATTTTTCATGTATCTGCACTTTACTTAAAGACCGTGTAAAGTGAATTTCAATATTTTCTTCAATAAACATTATAAATGTCATAATTGTAATCTTGTAAATGAGTAAAAAGTCTCAAAATTGTAGCTCAATTAATTTTGGAGTTATAGAGCAAACTGTGTATAAAGATATTTCTGTTTCAGGATTTTTTAGGCGTGTTTTAAATGTGACCGCGTTTCGTCACGCGGTCTTCTTAAGTATAGCCCCACCCCCTGCAGCTCCAGCCGTATAAATTCGCCTCGGTGGAGCCGTTCACTCGCGAATCGCAGATAGCATCAGATAGCAATAGCATAGATATTTTGTTCATTGTTAGCTAGCTAATCAATTATGCCTCGTTCGTGCATCTTCCCTGGATGTCGCAATGGTCAGGGCACCCGTACAAATCATAACGTGTTTTTATACCACGTGGTTTTATACTGAGTATCTGTAATGCCTGGATAGGTCAATGGATAAAGCGTTTGCCTTCTGTGCCCAACATTATGGGTTCAATTCCCGCATGGTACAACTTTTTTAATTTTTTTATTCGTTCCAGATTAAAAACACACAAGAAAACCATTTACAAAAACAGCGTAACTCTTGGAAAAAGTAGCTGCTGTTACAGACAGAACTCAGATAAAAACAGAGCAGGTTTACTGGCTCTGCTCCTGTCTGACTCTCCACACACAGCTCAGCTGCAGTCCGCAGTACTGCGCTGAAACAACGCCCACGCGCTGACACGCCCCCACAGTTTCAGACCTGGGCACAATTATGTTTTTCATGATTTTTGAGACTTAATTTTATAAGGAAAACAATGTTTTTAATCAGTCAGATTTATATGGGTGATTAATAACACATATTTATGCCATGTGACAAACTAAAAACACACATTTAATTTCACTTTACACGGTCTTTAAGTAGGGTTAAATGTGGGTACTTTTTACTTTTACTCCACTACATTTTACATTAAGTATCTGTACTTTCTACTACACTACATTTTTATAAAATGACTGATAAAGATGAAATAATCATGATAGTTAAAACATTTTCAGATAAAAGGTCCAGAGACTGGTGTGACATGGATATGATGGTTGTCAAGGACATAATAACTGATGTAATTGATCTGTTCACTTACATTTGTAATCTGTCTTTCACTACGGGCACATTTCCTGATAAAATGAAAGTAGCTAAGGTAGTCCCTATTTTCAAATGCGGTGATAGGGGCAACTTCAGCAATTACAGACCAATATCATTGCTCCCACAATTTTCAAAAATTCTTAAAAAAAAATTCAATCAGATTAGACGATTTTCTAAAAAAGTACAACATTCTAAGTGATAGTCAGTATGGGTTTCGATCACAATATTCAACATCTATGGCTTTAATGGAATTTATGGAACATATCACCACAGCTACTGACAATAAACAGCATTGTATGAGTTTATTTGTTGATTTAAGGAAGGCTTTGACACTATTGATCACAAAATTCTCATTAATAAATTGGACAAGTATGGCGTTAGAGGACCTGCACTTAAATGGATAAGAAGCTATCTAAAAGATAGAGAACAATTTGTTCAGATAGAGGAAAACAGATCAAACTTTTGTAAAATCACATGTGGAGTCCCACAGGGTTCAATACTTGGTCCAAAATTGTTTAATTTATATGTGAATGATTTAGTGATGGTGTCCAGACGTCTAAAATGTATACTTTTTGCTGACGATACTACCTTTTTTTATTCTGGTAATGATTTAAATCAAATGTCTGAATGTTTAAATATGGAATTTGTTAAATTACAAAACTGGTTCAAATTAAACAAACTATCATTAAACTTAGATAAAACTAAATACATGTTATTTAGTAAAAAAACAAAAACTACGGGTTTCTCTCTAAAAATTGATGATTTTGAAATAACCAGAGCAAGTGAAATGAAATTCTTGGGAGTGGTGATAGATGACAAGCTCACTTGGAAACAGCATATTAACTCGGTTAAAACTAAAATATCTAGATCCACAGGTGTGTTGTATAAAGTTAGGGACTTATTGAATGAAAGAGCATTGTATTTGCTCTATAATGCCATAGTTGTTCCACACTTGATTTACTGTATAGAGGTTTGGGGAAAGGCGTGTAAAACCTTGACGAACCCTATATTTATTTTACAAAAAAGAGCAGTGCGAACTATTGCGGGAAAACCTTACTGCCATCCTTCGAATATATTGTTTAAGCAACTTAGGTTGCTTAAGTTTTATGATTTGGTAAATTACAACATTTTGTTGGTAATGTATAGAGCTCATAAAAATTCATTGCCTCTAAATGTTCAAGTAAATTTTGTAAAAAGAATGAGCTGTTACAACCTGAAAGGAATGGAGATTTTTGCAAAGCCAAAATACAGAACAAGTTTGAAAGGACGGTGTGTATCAATACAAGGTGTTGACTTGTGGAATAGTTTAGAAAATGAAATTAAAACTACTAACTCAATTATAGTCTTTAAAAAAATGATTAAAGCTAATATGTTAATTAAATACTAAATACTCAAATTGTCAAATTGTACTAAAAACTTAAATGTGTATTCAAATCATGTAAATAGCTTAAATTTTGTATCATTGTTGAGTGGCTTGGAAATTTGTATATTTGATTGAGTTATTTTTATTGATCTCGCTTTTTTTGTTATTATTATAGAAATAAGGGGCAGGTAAAATAAGATTTTTTTCTTCTCCCTGTCTCCTTTCATTTTATGTTTTTTTTCTTCTTTCATTATACTGTTATAATGTAAAAATGTTTTTTCTTTATAAAATGTAAAATGAACAAATAAATAAATAAAAAATAATGTGTTGAGTTACAAGTTACTTTCATGTTGCAATTTTTTGATTTGTTCGTTAGTTTGAAAGTAACCAATAGCAAGAGGGGAGTTGGTCCATTGAATCACTGCAAAGTGGGCAGGTAACATTAGACCCACCTTCAAGAAGAGCTAGGCCAATAATGTATGTTCTAGTATATACAGGTACGTAACTTCACTGAGCTGGGGTCACCCACAGCATCACCAACATACCCACAATGGATTCCACCGTGGAGAGTCAGCATGAAGATACGCACCACCCATGGCCCTCCTGAAAGATTATTGAAAGACTGTTCAGTACAGCAAGACAGATTTTCTCTCCCAAAAGAACCAGACTGGACTCAAAATACTTTGAAAACCAACTTCTTCTGAACTTGAACAAGACATTCTTGCTGCAATATTAAAATGTGTCAGTTCATGTTAGGACAGGAGACAAGAGATGTCTCTAAATGACTCAACACTCAGGTCCAAGTTTTGAAAATGGTGTCAGGAAGTTAAAATATTGTCCACTATTGACCCATTACAAGTTTGACTAGACAGTATTTTAACTAGAGTTGATGACAAATTGGAGTTGAAATGATCAGGAACCAGTGCTTTTCCAGGACCAGGAACCACTTCCACTCAGGAAGTGGAGTTGAAATGAACATTCCTTTGTTAGGTCTAATGCTCCTTTTTTCAGGCAGACAACTTTTACTGAAATGTGTTTATTGCAGTTAAAATGACACATTTTTTGTTTTAAATTTTAAAAAAATCCAAAGGTATAATCACTCTTCTTTTTTATTTTACTTAATGACATTTAACTTTGCAGATCATCCCTGAAATTCTGACGCACAGAATCACAAGTCCACACAATAAAAACATGTATTATCTGCAGCATTGTTCATTAAACTGGAACAACACTTTTAATGTATTACAGAAAATATACATATGGTAGGTACACTTAATGATACTGTAGACCATTGTGTTAGGTAATACATTCAGCAAGCACTTTTACTTTAAAACTTTATGTATTTTTAAAAGCAAGAACTTATTTACTTTTACAAGAAAGTTCATGCTCAATAATCCAGGTACCAAATCCAATAATTCTCAGTCGGGTCTTCTATAAAAAATAAACTGTCCGGATGACCCGACTGAGAATTATTGGATTTGGTACCTGGATTATTGAGCATGAACTTTCTTGTCTTGAACCACTTTGGTTGTGGCTGCCTGCCTGAGAGGAGACGACGAGAGACAAGACGGCCCCCAGAAGCCATCCTGGCTCCAGCAAACTGGTTGGTCTACTTAAGGTGTTTACTTCTTGGTGGGGGAAACGGTTTGCTGGAAGTCCTCTGACTGATGAAGCCCTCCAGATAGAGGGTGAAACGTTTCTATAAAAAAAGAAACTGTCCAGATGACCCGACTGAGAATTATTGGATTATTTACTTTTACTTAAGTAAAAACATTAATGTGGTACTTCTACTTTTACTAGAGTACATTTTTGTCTGTTTTATTTGTACTTTTACTTAAGTACAGTGTTTGAGTACTTTCTACAACACTGCCTAAATCAAGGGGGTTCATAGAAAACTGAAAGTGCTCACCATGGCATAAGCGTTTACTTGTGATGCCTTCAATTTTTATAGCTGACATTAAAGTGAGAGGGGAACTCACAGATTATATATAGTAGATATTAAAAGTCTGTTCACCCTGTGTTAAAATGCAACAAAAAGAGCATCAGTTATTTGTAAACTTCTCTCACCTTTGATGAGTAGTTTGTTCGTTTTAATCAGACTGAATAAAATTCAGTTATAATACATGTAAATATATATATCCATCCATCCATTCTCTTCTGCTTATCCAGGATCGGGTCGCAGGGGTAGAAGCCTAAGTAAAGAGGCCCAGACTTCCTTCTCCCCAACCACTTGGGCCAGCTCCTCCGGGGGAATCCCAAGGCGTTCCCAGGCCAGCCAACAAACATAGTCCCTCCAGCGTGTCCTGGGTCTTCCTCTGGGTCTCCTCCTGGTGGGACATGCCCAGAACACCTCACCAGGGAGGCGTCCAGGAGGCATCCTAACCAGATGCCCGAGCCACCTCAACTGGCTCCTCTCGATGTGGAGAAGCAGCGGCTCTACTCTGAGTCCCTCCCGGATGACCGAGCTTCTCACCCTATCTCTAAGGGAGAGTCCAGACACCCTGTGGAGAAAACTCATTTCAGCCGCTTGTATCCGAGATCTCGTTCTTTCGGTCACAACCCAAAGCTCATGACCATAGATGAGGGTGGGAACGTAGATTGATCGGTAAATTGAGAGCTTTGCCTTTTGACTCAGCTCTCTCTTCACCACGACAGACCGGTACAGCGCCCGCTTCACTGCAGACAATGCACCTATCCGCCTATCGATCTCACGCTCCAGTTTTCCCTCATTCGTGAACAAGACCCCGAGATACTTAAACTCCTCCACTTGGGGCAGGACCTCCTCCCCAACCCAGAGAAGGCACTCTATCCTTTTCCGGCTCAAGACCATGGCCTCGGATTTGGAGGAACTTATCCTCATCCTAGCTGCGTCACAGTCAGCTGCAAACCGCTCCAGTGAAAGTTGTAGATCACGACCTGATGAAGCCAATAGGACCACATCATCTGCAAAAAACAGAGAAGCAATCCTAAGGCCACCAAAACGGATCCTCTCAACACCTTGGCTGCGCCTAGAAATTCTGTCCATAAAAGTTATGAACAGAATCGGTGACAGAGAGCAACCTTGGCGGAGTCCAACTCTCACCGGAAACAAACCTGACTTACTACTGGTAATGCGGACCAAGCTCTGACACTGGTCATACAAGAACCTAACATCCCATATCAAAGGGCCTGGTACCCCATAATCCCGAAGTACCCCACACAGGGCCCCCCAAGGGACGCGTTGAATGCCTTCTCCAAGTCCACAAAGCACATGTAAGCTGTTTGGGCAAACCCCTACGTGCTCTCCAGGACCCTGCTGAGGGTGTAGAGCTGGTCCAGTGTTCCACGACCAGGATGAAAACCACACTGCTCCTCCTGAATCAGAGGTTAGACTTTATGATTTGATTTGTTTTGCTGCAGTGATTATTTTTATTTTTACTTATCTTTACAGTAATCAGGCAACTGATGCCATGGATCTCTTCTACAGGGGAGGCCTGGGCCTGAAGGCAGCCTAACATGCATGTTTTTGTAATGATATATGTACTGGTCAGATTTACATACTGTACAGTACTCCAAAGGAAAGAATGAGCAGGCTTACCTGGCACAATCTTATCATCAATATTCACGAGTTCTCTCTTTTTCAGGATTTAAACTAATAAATGTGACTAGGCAAGATGCAATTGACATGAAACATTATATTTGACCTACCAAAGGTAGAATCTGAAAGTCATGCACCATAACTCACGTTCCCTGAAGGAAGGGAACGAGGTGCAACATATGACTATGGGAATTGCACCGCCATGCGGTTCACCTGAAGTAATACATTCACGCCTTGAAAAGGCAGGTGGGCATCAGCGTCATCAAATAGACCCCACCCTCTTTGTAAAAAAGAGGCTGACGCCCAGCCTTCTATCTCCAAGTGCACTTCACCGAGCTTGGGCATTGAAAGGGCAAACATGTTGTACCTTGTTCCCTTCCTTCAGGGAACGTGAGTTATGGTGCATAACTTTCAGTTCCCTTATCAGTCAGTCCACTCAGTGCAACATATGACTATGGGAAAGTATTTCATTCACGCCCTGAAAATGCTCTGGAAATGCATGCTTGTGAGAATTTATGCCTTTATACTGCAGGCGTTTTAGCTGTATTCTACTCTGTGGTAGAGAGGACAGCCTGAGTGACATCACATGCTATGACATCCAAACTGTAGTGTTTTGCAAATGTGTTTGAAGATGCCCAGTTGGTAGCAGCACATATGTCTGCCACTGGTACACCCTTGAAAAGGGCCCATGAGGCAGCCAGGCCTCGAGTGGAATGAGCATGTACCCCAGAGGGCACCTGCTGACCTTTGCTACTGTACGCCCTTTTTATGGCCTCAGTCACCCAGTGTGAGAGGCACGGCTTTGAAAGGGCTCTGCCAGCAGCTGGATTGGCAAAACATACGAACAGCTGGTTTGTTTTTCTCCAACTGACAGTTCTTTCAATGTAAGCACTTAGGGCCCTGACAGGGCAGAGTGCATTCAGCCTCCTCTGTCCTTCAGTGAGGATGGGGGGGGGGGAACGTTGAGAGCTCAAAGTCCAGACTTCTGGGATTTAAAGTTGGAACCTTTGGCACATATGCTGGGTTTGGACGCAGGGTGACCATTGACCCGTCAGGGGCAAACCTGGTACACATTGGGTGCACAGATAAAGCGTGGAGGTCACCCACAGGTTTAGCTGAACAAAGAGCTAAGAGCAAAGCAGTTTTATAAGATAACAAATCTATCTTAATGCTGCTAATAGGCTCAAATGGAGGGTTACACAAAGCATCCAGGACTAACTGGAGGTCCCAATCAGGGGCCAGAGTCCTGCTGGGAGGCCTTTTTCTCAGTACGCCCTTCATGAAATGTATCATGAGAGGGTGGGCACCGGATAATTTACCTTCCCAGCCTTCATGGCAAGCTGGGATGGCTGACAGGAAGACCTTAATGGTGGAGAAGGAGCAGCCCTTCTCCAGCAGGTCTTGTAGAAAAGTGAGGAACTGGAACAGGTCACAGGAATATGAGATAATATTCCTCTCTAGACACCAGGCCTCAAAAACACGCCATTTGCAAGTGTAGAGAGTCTGGGTTGACTGAGTTCTCGCTCTCTGTATCATGTTTATGACGTTACCGGGTAGGTCGGAGGCCATCAGCCGGTTCCTCTCAGTGGCCAGGCCCAAAGTTGCCATAACTCTGGACGTGGGTAAAGGAGCTGCCCGTGGGCCTGAGTCAGCAGGTCCCTGTGGGGGGATAGCTGCCATGGTGTCCCTGACAAAAGTGAGATCACTTCTGGGAACCATGGTTTCTGTGGCCATCTGGGAGCTTTAAGTATCAGGGAGAGAGCTCCCCTTCGTACACGTTCCATCGTCGCCTGAATCAGGGGAACGAGGGAAACGCATAATACAGCGCCCCTGTTGGCCAGTTGTATGCCAGAGCGTCTGTTCCTAGCGGTGCGTTTGTTTCCCTTATCGAGTGATACAGGGCGCAGTGCGTACTGCTGCTACAGGCGAACAGATCTACGGATTCTTGCCCGTATCGTGCCCAGATCTGGTCCGCAATGCGCGGGTTAAGCCTCCACTCTGAGGAGAGCAAGGGCCCTCTGGAGAGGGCGTCTGCCCCGTGGTTTAGCTCGCCCGGGATGTGTGTCGCTCTCAGCGACAATATTCGGGAGCTGCACCACGTGAGCAGCTTGTGTGTCAAGCTGAGGAGGGGTCTGGACCTTGTCCCACTTTCTCTGTTGATGAAGGACACTGTCGTTCTGTTGTCCGATTTTATCAGGACATGTTGTTTTGTAATCAGCCCCTTCTTGTAAAAGTGCTTCATGGACAAAAGCACAGCTTTCAGTTCCAGGAAGTTGATATGGATCTTTGCCTCCTGATGTTTCCAGACCCCTCGGGCATATTGGTTTCTGCAGAAAGCTCCCCAACCTGTCTTCGAAGTGTCTGTGGTGATCAGTACTCGAGACAGCACTCGTCCCAACGTGACGCCTGTCCTGAACACTGAAGGAGCCCTCCAAGGTTCCAGAGCCTTCATGTACTATGGGCTTATCAGTATCCCCCTTGCCCGCCTGAGGGAGGCAGGATACATTTATTTGTTTAGCCATATCTGCAGAGGGCACATTTTTAATAAGGCCTGAGGCACGCAGACAATGGCTGTTGCCAGGAGGCCCAGGAGATGCTGGCACAGATTGAGGGACACTCTCTGGCCCAGCTGAAAGGGTGTCAGGCAGAGGTGGAGAGATGAAATCTGAACCTCTGAGAGCCATGCTCTGTACAGAATGGAGTTGACCTGTACTCCTAAAAATATGATAATCTGGGATGGCATCAGATTGCTCTTTTGCAGGTTTATGACGAAACCCAGAGCCTCCAGGTGAGTCATCACCATCTGTGAGTGCTGCTGCGCCTGGTCTCTGTCGTGCCCGAGGATCAACAGACCCTCGAGATAATTTAGAACTCTGACCCCTTGACCCCTCAGTAGGGTTAAAGCTGCATCCGGACATTTTGTAAATGATCTTGGTGCAGTATTTAATCTGAAAAGGGAGGGCCAGAAATTTGAATGCTTTTCCTTCGAAGGCAAAATGGATATACCCTGATGCATGCTCAATAATCCAGGTAGAAAAATCCAAAAAAGCTGTCTGGTCCTATGGACATTCAAAAAACAAAACAAAGCAAAGCAAAAAAATTGTAGAAACGTTTCGTCTTTCGTCCGAAAGACTTCCTCAGTCTGAGGTGCTGTGTTCAGCTCAGTCTTATAAATAGCACCCTCTCACAGTGTTACACAACCAGTTGGCTGATGACAGCCTGAAACCAGCTGCTCACATGATCAAGGAGGACCATCAGCCTAAAGATGGATCGTTAGCACCCTGATGGTTGTTTGCTATTCACAGAGGGCTGAGTGATACTAGCAATAACAGCATTGTAAGAGGGGGACAGTTGAACCCAGAGGCCTCCACCCCTGTTTAATGATGAACGGTTTCTTTTCACAAAGACGGCCTCCTTTACTCCTCTCTCAAACCATTGTTTCTCTCTATCAAGGATGTGAACATCTTCATCCCTGAATGAGTGACCACTGGCCTGGTGCGGATATATTTTCTGTACCGTGGTAGGATACTCACATGGAAAAAGGCATCTTTGAGATCGACTGTGCAGAAGTAATTCCTCAGTCTCACTGACTGGATTACCTGTCTCAGTGTGAGCATCCTGAATTTGTATGTTTTTATCCTTCTGTTCAGGCTCCCGAGATTCAGTATAGGCCTAAAGTGGCTAGGGAATCAGACTTGGGATCCGAAGGACCCAGGTTCGAACCCTGGCCACGGCACACCTTGGGGTGTCTATGTGCACATCTATTTTCCTCAGCTCCCCGGGCGTTGACCACGGCTGCTCACTGCACCACCTGGTGGTGGTTGGGTTAAATGCAGAGGCCAATTTTGTCTGTTAAGTATGGTAAACCTACACAGATGACAAAAATGTGACATTTATTTTTATTTATTATTATTTAAGCCCTGGTCTCGTTTTGGCACAAGGAAGTACTTGCTGTAATGGCCTTTGTGTACATTGTGGGTTCGAACAACATTTATTACTCCTTTCTCTAGCATTGTAGAGATTTCTTCCCATAGAACGTGGGCATGGTCTGGGTTTATGTTGGACAGCAGCACCCCCGTGAAAGGGGGTGGCCGCTTGGCGAACTGCAGCCGGAGTCCCCGACTGACGGTTGACATGACCTACATGTTTGGACGACACGCCCTCCAGGCCTGAGCGTGTGCGCTGAGCTTGTGAGACATGTGTATTCTAGGTTGTTTTTGTGTCGAGGGAGGGGGAGCAGTGACCCCCACCCGGTCGCCCTTTGATGAGCTGACCTTTCTGCCAGTGGTCGCCAGGAAGTCTGCCTGTGGTAGACAAACCCCTGATGTCCCACTGAGGCTCATTGTCTTGCCTGACACCTAGAGTTTCACGAGGGAGGAGGGGTGATTGCCCTCTCCCTTTATCGAGACTGTTTTCATAAAAATGGTGCTAGGTTGTTGTTTTTTGTCAAGACACAGGGTAGGATGTGCTTTCGAAACTTTATTTACATGTTTTAAAGAACAAATCGTCTTTTTTACACATACACAGCAGAAACATGTTTTGTACACACACAAACGTCACCAGCTTTTTGCTACATTTCACACATAAAGTCTGGATTTAAAAGTCTGGGTTCCCGTACCACATGGGCGGGCGAACCTGTAAAACTGCGAAGTGGCCCCGTTTTGTCAGGCCAACTTCTGCCTTCGGTTCCGGTTCGTCGAGGAAGATCTCGGCGGAACCACTTGGCAAGGGACGAATCTGTTTCTGGCCCATGCCTGTCCAGCCTGAGGCAGTCCTACTGCTGGTTTCGACTGCTGCTCCCCGTTGAACGCTGGCCTTTTTTGTGGGGGACGGCATGTGGCTGAGTGGTGTCGATGCTGCACGGCTCTGCTCCCACTGGCGACTCTGGGGGGCGCGAAAGCTTTTCTCGGCATCCCCTCACACAGGGCTTCAGCCTGTTTTCGTCTTTGCTCCAGCCTGCTCTGGATGCGTTCCAGAACCCTTCCGAAGAGCCTCGACGGCTCGATGGGGTGGTGGAGGAACGGGTACCGCTGGCCCTCAGGCAGGTCCGTCAAGGTCAGCCACAAATGGCGCTGGGCGATGACAACTTTAGCCATGCATCTCCACTGAGTGATGGTTGCGGTCCCCATCATCCGGAGGACAAAGTCTGTCGCCCTGCGGGCTTCGTCCCAGATCTCTGCCGCATCCTTTTTGTTTGTTGTCTGCTGGAGCTCCTGCAGCTTCTCTGCCAAGTAGGCCTCCATCATTGCCGAAGCGTTCATGGCGTGGACCGCAAGGCCCTGAGCTCTGTAACATTTTTCGAGCGGCAGGCCTTGCTGGGCAGAGTTGGCTTGGAGCCCGATGTTCTGGGGGCTAAGTGGGTTGCCAGTGTGTCCTCCATCTGCGGGACGGTGGATATTCCTGCTGCCTCCATGCCAGTGACGTCGAGGAACTGGAAAAGTGGCAGAAGCATGGGAGCTCTGGGTTCAGCCCAGGTGCGAGTCAGCTCTGTCAGGAAATCCGGAAACATCAGCATCCTGTGCCTCGTGGCCGACTGCTGCTTTGCAAAGAAGTAGTTCCCCGCCAACCTTGTTACCTGTTGTCGAGGTGGGGGTTCAGGCCAGCTGATCCGCAGCGTGTCCGCCGCTCTGCGACACAGGTCGAATAGAGCGGGGATGGAGACATCAGTCTCTGGGTGAGCTGTCGTCGGGCTCTGGGAGAAGTCCTCGTTTTTTCCCTCGTCCTCGTGTTCAGCTTCATTGTCTTATATTTCACCTGAGGCTGTTAGCGAGAGCTCGTCTGCGCGTAACAGGCTTCTTGTATTAAACTCGACGGTGGAGTCCCCGACGGGAGCCACCATGTCCATACTGTCCCCCCAGTCAGCGTGGCCGTTGTCCTCCAGGTCAACGGCCTCAAGCTCTGGTGTGGGAGTGAGCGCCTCTGTGAGGTCTGGGTCTTGCGCCGCTGCAGAGCCACCCATGGCATTGACCACGATGTCCATGCAATGCTTGCTCACAACCTCAAGCATCTGGCTGCAGTGAGGGCAGGACTCGGGGGATTCCAGCACTGTCTTAGTGTGCAACATCCCCAGACAGACGGGACAGGCCTCGTGGGTGTCCGTCGTTGAAAGGGAGTAGCCGCAGCCGCTGGGGCAGGCTCGGAAGCTGGGGCTCGTTGGCCTGCTGGTCTTCTTAGAATTTTTGGATTTTTGCTTTCCTTTCTCTGGAGCCATGGCTGAGAAGAGTTGAGCTCGTTAGCTGTAGCTAACGCGGTCCGGAGACATCCTCTTTGTCGAGTCGCTCTCGTTAGCTAGCCTGCTAACTCCGTTAGCTAGGTAGCAAGTGACGCAGTTAGCGCCGTTGAGCAAAGCTGCGAAGAGAGAAGAAAAAACCTTGAGGTTAAATAAAAGGCACTGGGCTAGCTTTAGCTAACCCAGCAGTACGTAGGAAATTTCTCTGTATGCTCAGGGTAGGGAGCGAGCTCACCTCCAGTCGAGCAATGCAGTCACAGAGAGTCCCACGAAGTTCAGGTGTAAGCGAGGTGAAGGGCATAAAAGAGGGCGGGGCCTCTTTGATGACGCTGACGCCCACCTGCCTTTTCAAGGCGTGAATGTATTACTTCCGGTGAACTACGCAGCGGCGCAATTCCCATAGTCATATGTTGCACTGAGTGGACTGACTGATAAGGGAACATTTAATAACAAATCATTAAAATTACATCACATGTACAGCGTATTGATTCTGATCAAGATTCTTATAAACTAACTGTCAACAGATTCAAATTTAGAACAACAGGACAAGTAATACGATGACATATTTACTCATATCTGCAGGCAAGTTTAACTTAAGGTTTAGTTACTGGCTTAGGAAGGGTAAGGGGAAAGTTTCAGAGGAAGAAAAGAATGGAGGAAGATGAAGGGTGAACTATCTTGAAATGGTTTCAACCAGAAATACAGCACACTCTTCGTTGGCGTCAGCTAGACTCTCTTCTGCGATGAACCACGACTTTTTACCCTTGCGAAGATCGTACTGGTCCCCAGCTCCGGTAAAGTAGGTTAGCCTCAACATACACAGACCTTCATCTGGCTCACGTTATTCAGGCTTCAGCGTCCATTTTCCAGCGGCTCGCTCAAGTCCGTTTCAACCTTCCGAAGTAGCAGCCTCAGTTCCGGTTTGGCTTTTCAAGAAAAAGGATTCCTCGAAGGAACGTCATTAAAGTAGAGCTTTTTTAAGCTAGAGGCGGACTTATAGCCAGCAATGCTATGAGTCCTCAGCTGATGACGTGTCATTAGCGTTTTACAGGCGTTCATTCAGCTCTTAGGCGAAACCTCATAGTTTCAATTTCACCAGCAGACTGAAGAAAGAAAACATGAAGTGGACTTATAAAGGGAGTTTGACATCAGTGACATTCAATCTGTTCATTGGCTGTTCACCAGGGAACAGGAGGGAGTTAGCTTAGGTCAAAGGTTTTATCAGAAGTCAAAAGAGTGAAGATTATTCAGGGAGAGTGTTTAAGAAAAAGACAGAAAGCCATTGCCAGTTATAAGATTAACTGATTAAACGTCTTAACATTTCTAAAACAAATCTGAAAAGTACAACTTGACATATTTCTCAACTTTGGAAAGAGTTATTTGACTCATGTGTGCACATATCAAGAATACACCAGCATATTAAAGAATGACAATGATCATTCAACATATTGAAAAATAACACTGTTCATCAAATAACACAAGGTTATGCTTTGATTATATTTGAATTAGTACACAGTATAAATTAAAGAGAGTCTCTTGTGATTTAATGTGTTTTGATTCAAATTAATAAAATTAAGTCAGTGTTCTGCGTTTCACTGAGAGTTTCAGTGAATACATATTTCAGAGAGATGTAGGCTTGTATCACTACATTTTTGTACTGTAGGAGGAAACCAGAGTGCTCAAAGAAAACCCACACAAACATGAAGAGAACATGCAAACTCCACATGGAAAGACCCCAGGTCCAAACGGGAATTGAACCCAGGACCTTCTTGCTGTGAGACAACAGTCTTAACCACTAAACTTTCATGCTATCAAATAGAAAAGAACATAATTTAAAAATGTATTTTTGAGCTGTGCTTGGTTCACAGTCCTCAGCTGACTGATTAGACTAACTGAACACAACACAAACAACAACCAAACTTTAGGTCATCTGCCAAGATCGTTTAGTGAATTTCATAAGAATGTCTTGTTTTCTTGAGGTACATGACACATTTTTGCTGGACTTTATGCAGATTTTTTTTTTTCACAGCTCCACAATAAACATGTAGAATATAATTGTGTGAAAACATAGCTGCAAATCTTCCAAAGTTTTTTTTTTCTTTTTTTCTGAAAGTTAGCAACAGATCGATCAGACAAGAGCTGCTGGTTAATTCCCAAACCAAGACTCCCCACCTTTTGTTTTATAAACGTTCTCCTGGAGATCTTTCCAGATACTTGATACTGTACAGGTACAAGGACATTCTTGTTCCATACTCATCCACCCGGTCTCTGCGGTCACAGAACGGTAATCTCCTTCAAATTCCAAGAACCAAATTAAGGACCATGGGAGACCGGGCTTTCAGTGTGGCTGCCCCCCGCCTATGGAACTCTCTTCCTGACTGCCTGAGAGCTCCACAGTCACTGGTTGACTTTAAGAGCGGGTTGAAGACCTTTCTTTTTAACCAAGCATACTCTGCCTCCTCATGATTCTATCTTTGACCTTAGTTGATACTGTTATTGGTTTTACTTGTTTTATCACCTGTTTTATTTGACCTTTAATTTTGTTGCACTTTGTAGCACTTTAAGATTTTCATTAATGAAAAGTGCGTTATAAATTAAATTCATTATTATTATTATTACTATTATTACTTGTTCAGTTTGTATTTTTATTTATTTATTATTAATCATCAAATTTAACATTCTAAATGAAGTCTGTCAAATCTGTAGTTTTTAAGTTGTCTTGCTTAGAGTTAAGCTTCAATTAATGAGTCTTTGTAAATTTTGAGTGACAGGGTCCAAATACATCAAAATGTCTCTAAAACCATCCATTATCTTTACCCACTTCTTCTGTTCTGGGTCGCAGGGGTCACTGGTGCATCAAATAGTCGCTGTGTGAGGGGCGGGGAGCACCCTGGACAGGTCTCCAGTCTATCACAGGGACATATAGAGACAAACGAGACAAACAACCATTCACTCTCTCACTCACACCAAGAGACAATTTAGAGTTACCAATCAGCCTAACATGCATGTTTTTGGTTTGTGGGAGGAAACCAGAAAACACTCCACCCAGAACAGTCCCTGGCCAGGATTCAATCCAGCAACTTTCTCGCTGAGAGGCAACAGGTCTACCAACTGTGCCACCCTGTTCCTAAAACCATTCACATATTATTGTATTTTTAAGGCATTATATTATCATATACCTAATCCTTTTCTCAATTTGTACTTTCACAGCAGTGCTCAAACTTACTGATGATTGGTCATTTAAAGCAGAACATTGCTGATATTTATGTATTTATTTATATGGGGCAATAAGCAGCTATTTTCTGGAGCTCAGCTTGACTTTGCTCTGCAAGACGTCATGTTGAAAGTTCCACTTGAGGCTGGATTTTAATGTATTGAAAGACATTTATATGTATATACTTCAAAACCGCAAAAATTGTGTACTTTGTTTTTATTTTAATCAATGAAATGTGTCAAATTACTGTATTGGGTTGCAGTAAACAGCTTTTTTCATGTGCTTTTTGCTGGTCAGCTGCAACAAGAGCAACACAGTGTTAGAGAGGAAATCACTGCAATTGCCAGGAATTTCTTGACATTTATGATTGCAGTTTCCCCCCATGGGTTGTAGTTTGCCATTTCCCAAACATCGAGATTACCCCACACCTCCAGCAGTTTCACTGTAGTTCTATCTGCTTGTTTGTGTAGATATTTTTTTTATACTATACTAAAAGCAAACCAGTTTCCTAGCAACTACTTAAATAGCTGTGAAAACGCCGTTCCCCGTTTAGCGTAAAATTCTTCTAAAGCCGTCACTTTAAAGTGCTTGAAGAAACATGAAAACAGATCTGCGGTCTGTCAGTCTAACACGAATCCCTCTGAGGTGTAAAAAAGATGCTGCTCAATAAACATTTACTTTATGTGTGATTTTTGTGAGCTGTTCTGCTGCACAGGGAGTTCAAATCCAACAGAGTAGATAAATGGAGGAGAGGAGAGAGAGAGAGAGAGAAAGAAAATGGGCTGGCAAAAAGACAAAGAAAAAGAAGCTATAGCAATTTAATAGGCAAAGTTTGTGTTAAACATGCCAAAAAAATAATAGATTTGTAATTGTTATAAAAATAAAAATAAAAAATACTACAAGACCCAATCAAAGAACAAAGTGCAAAAAACACTAATGATGACGTTTTAAATTGACAGACAGTAAACACTTCCTTTAAGAATTGTGAACACTTGCAACCTGACGCAGTGTTAATAAATTAATGTGATAATCCATGTAAGGTCGCACCACAGTCATTCTCACATCCAGATTTCTAAAACCATTATTTAGAGGACATTTTTTTTACAACACAAGAAACAAATGTTCTGCTTTGTTCACATAAATTGTCTACAAGATGTGGATAAATCCTCAGTACAACCTTTCATCTAGATGTATTGCAATGAGATTAAGAAGGCTTGGCTCCACTAAATAAGATATAAGCTCATTTGAAAACACAGTTTGTGTGTTTTATTGGATTGCCCCCTTCTGAAAATGCTTCTTTCATAGCTCTGCAGAATGTCCAGACAATCATATTGTTAAATTAGCAGCTGACACTACTATTGTTGGTTTGATTTTCTACTACAATGACGAGTTTATGTATCCGAGGAAGACAGAGCTGCTTTTCCCATCATTCTAAGGTGAAAATTGTATGCCAAATGAATTTTTTTGGAAACTGTTCTTATATGTGCACTGGCCTTCTACAGACAAACACAAACACCAGCATAAGTACTGTATTGTAGACCGTTCACCTTTGGTGGCAGCTGACAAATGCTTGAATCTGCGCATGACCAATTATCTTACATTAGCCACACAGCTAAGATCATTAAGTAGGCCTTCTGTTTTTCATAAGAGAGGCATGCAGATTTATTATTTCTAAACAAATGTAACTACAAAAAGTCAAAGTAGCAAAACAGCTAGATTATAAGGCAAATGTAGGAACATGTCTATATTGGTTCTAGCCAGCAGTCCAACAGATTCTTAAAACCATTTAGAGAAGTCAAGGTCGAGAGCTTCAGATCTTTTTGTAAGACATTCCAGGAAGCAGGAGCAGAGTAGGAGAATGCCCTTTTTCCAAGTTCAGTCCTCACTGAGGGAACACTGCAGGTACTCATGTCCTGAGAGTGCATGCTGTAGCACTCATGCTGTTTGATGGTCTCCTCCATCATCCATCCATCCATTATCTTCTGCTTCTGGGTTGTTGGGGCAGCAGCTTTACCAGGGCCACCATTCATCCATCCACCTATGACAAACAACACACACATCATGTCGCTGAGCACACATTTAAAAACTTGCATATGCTTATAACAAGTATTTTACATAATTGTGACAATTGAATCTATAAAACTTGTTTTTTCAGTTTTAAAAATATCTGTGAGAAAAGTGAGTGCTGAGATTTATTGAAGCAAAACAGCTCAAAGTTCAAAAGAGCAACTCATAAGGTAAGAGCAGTTTTTGAATTTACCATGTCCTGGATGACTGAGAATCTTAACCAGCACAACATATAATTCATATATACTTTATTGATGCCAAAGTGAAATTAAATGTTAAACTCATCTTTGTTTCATTATGCTGGTGGCTGTGTGCAGGAAGGATCTAGCAGTCTGTTTTACAGTGGATCCGAAGAAGCCTCTATGACTGTCTGATGAAGAGGGTGAGGGTTGTCTAATGTTCTTCTTTTTATGAAGAATCCTTCTTTGTACATTCTTCAATTCTGCCCCTGCTACTCCAGCAGATGATGGCAGAAGAGCTCATGGATGGCATCACTCATGATCAATGGAAGAGACAGTTTGAACTTCCTCTCTTTCGTCTTTGCTCTTGCTCTGTATCCATTTTTCAACTCATTTGGGGCTGTAGTTGAGATGTTGAGCTTTTGAGATGTTATCAGCTGCTCCTGGTTATACACCTTGTTATGGTTATGCATCATAACAAATGTCCAAAAGTAAAAAAGCTTTCAGTAAAAACCCTTCCAGCTGTACAGCATCAGACACCAGAAAGTCCAACGAGTTTAACTATTCCCTTTCTATGACCACTTCATTGTTCTTTTTACATATTTTGTGCTAATTTCAGCTGACTTTTTTGTTGCTTTTTAAACTTTATTAGCAAACATTTTCCCTTTGGTTCCCTTAAACATTATTCTCTTAAATCTGTTTTCTTTTTTATCTTCTTGTTGAGATTTTAGCTCCTTTTCTGCTACTTTTAACTAACATTTTGATACTTTCAGCAAAAAAATTGCTACTTTAGCTAGTGTTTTGCTACTCATCAATATGTTCCTCTTTTTGCTGAAGCTTAGCAGTTTAAGCATCTGTCTTTTAGCTACTATCTGTCATGTTTTTGCCCCTCACAGCCAGTCATGTTCATGTTTGTTGTTAAAGAAACTGAAGTGACCTAAAATCTGATATTGGTCTGCAATATATATTAAATTTAATAATGTTTGATCTTTTTTTTTTATAAGCAAATTAAAATAAATGTAGCCATCAGAGTCCAATACTGTACAATAACCTGCGCTGGCATGCTAACTCCACAAACAAACAAAGAAAAAAACAAACTCACTCACCAGTTGCCACTTTTAGAATAAACAGTCAGCTGAAGGCTTTTATCACAAACAGCCACCTAAAAGTGGAGAAGGATATCAGTCAGGAATGGTAATATAATATAAGCATTAGATAAAGGCTAGCATTAGCATGTTAGCTCCAAAAACAAACTAACCAGTTGCCACTTTTAGAATAAACAGTCAGCTGAAGGCTTTTTTCACAAACAGCCATCTAAAATTTGAGAGGCATATAAGTCAGAAATACAAATGGACATTAGATAAAAGGCTTTCAATTATTTAAAACTTACCTGAGCAAGCCTGCTTGAGTCACTGACCGCACGGCTAATTTTCCAGACAAAACAAAAAAAAGTTAAAAAAAATAAACGCCGAAAATACGCGATCGGTAGGCAGAGCTCACGTTAGACTCTTCAGGGCGGTGAAAACGGTGCCCAGCATCTACCCATAGTTTTGTAACGTTGTGGGATAATTGCACATGCGCTAGTTATAACGACAGTCTATGGATAAGCTCAGAGCGCCCCCAAAACAGGAAATACGTCACAAATCGGAAAACGTTTTTTGAAACAAACAATAACTCATCATTACTCATAAAATATTTATCCTACCTACCTACCTAACTACCTATCCTAAAAACATATACTGCATGCATATATTTCAATTTTTTTTTTTTTTATTGTATTCTCTAAAAAAAAAAAAAGCTAAGTCTGGTCTTCTGGACATTCAAAAAGCAAAACAAAAAAAGCATTGTTTTTTGAATGTCCAGAGAACCAGACTTAGCTTTTTTAGAATTTTCTACCTGGATTATTGAGCATGCATCAGGGTATTTTTATTGTATTATTTCATTTTTATAAATAAAAAGAAATTAAGTCTTCAAGTTCAATGGAAAATGGTCCACAAGTCCAGTGGGGTGGTGCCCTAGCGCCCCCTATTGGCCGGCCGCCCCTGGTGAAATTGTTGAAAGCTTTGCAGGTTAGAAGTAAGATTTTGAATTATGCTCTGAATTTAACAGGGAACCAATGGAGAAAAGCTAAAACTGGAGAGATATGATCTCTCCTACTAACTCATGTCAAGACTCTGGCAGCAGCATTTTTGGATTAACTGAAGTTTTTTTTTTTTTTTTTTAAATAAGGATTTGGACAGTATTAGTCCCTGAGTTATGCCTGTTCTGGGGTTTCCTCTGGGACAGGAGCTGGCTCCTATGCCAGCCATTTCATACTCAGCTGCAAACCGCCTCAGTGCATGCTGGAAGTCATGGCTTGAAAGCATGAACAGAACCACAAGACTCTGAGATTCCCAAACCAGACACACTCCTCTCAAAACAAGTAGCTTTAAACACCAAAAACAAGAGGAGACAAATGGCAGCCTGGGTGCACCCACAACAATCTTGACTTTGAGCCAAAATTGTGTCCAAAATGCATATAGTCCTTTAAATCAACCCTGGCTTGCCATATTCCCACAATAATACACACTTCCTCCTCTCTGGGAGGTACAATGGTGGTTTATTGATGGGGTTTTAGGTGTTGTGGTGGGATTAAACTGAAAAGTAAAATGCTGCCTGACCACCATTTGTTCACACACCCCAAGAGTGTATTTCTTTCATGCTAATAATGCAGTTAAATACAAAGTAAGTGGATTAAAATGTGAATCTCAGAGGAGGGCCAAGATGGTGTAGAGGCAGGGAATCCGGCTTGGGACCCGAAGGACCCAGGTTCGATCCCCGGTCACTGCATTACTTTGTTGTGTGTATGGGCAGCACACCTCATCCCCAAATTGCCCCCCGGGCGCTTTCAATAGCTGCCCACTGCCCCACCTGGTGGTGGTTGGGTTAAATGCAGAGACTAATTTCGTCTTGTATGGAAACATACACAGATGACAAATGTAACAAATTATTATTATTATTAAGATGGAAGCTGGTGTGCTGGAGTTCAAGTTCTTCACATAATGACTGCTTTCTGTTTGACTTCACATATAATACAATTCAGTGGTTGCTTCTTCTGTTCCAGCCATCACCAGCTGAAAAAACGTGCATTTTTTTCCTGCTAATAAGTCTCTCGTATCGTAAGTGAATTTCAGCTGGGAGAGTTAATGAGATGGTGATGAAGCCATCTGTTTCTATGAGGTTCAAAAATGAAATGGCAGATGTGGATTTAAAAGATACAAGGAACAAGAAAAAAGTTTTTATACTTTTTGTTTCCTGAATTTCTTACTAGCATCAATGTGCATTCCCTGAAGGTAGTGGGCACTCTCCCAGGTATGGTACAAAGGAAACCCTCCAAAGAATGTCTTTAGGACCATGGCAGACCTTGAATGTGGACAAGATGTCCAGGATTGACCAATATCAGTCTGACTGAAGTGCTGCAGAACGTTTCAGAGACAAGTTGGATGCTTGAAAAGCCCATTGCTACACCTCGCTGTGTCTCTAGGGGTTGCAGAGAATGAGTCATTGTGTAGCAAAATAACTTGTTCATTCTGAATGTCTCACTTGGCTGCACCTGTGAAGATACGGATAAAGAATGAGCCGGGTGAAAGTTAGAACTGTCATTTCTAACCCTGCCCAGACTGACCCGGATTAGGGCCGGGCCATTCTCGGGCTTTGATGCAGTTTTACGAATCATACAGCACAAATAAAACTAAATAAGGATGCACTATATAACATTGTGTAAATCTACTTAGAGGAGGAGGCAGTAAGTTTATTGATGAGGAATGGAAATAAATAATATAGAGTGTGGAAGTTCGTCAGAAAAGAGATTAGCACTGGCGGTGCATTGCGCAGCAATTACGCATGGCCCCGCCCACCCTGCTTTGCTCTTCTTATGACACATCTGAGGATTAGCACTTGACCCGCACACAACAAGTGACATAATGGAGCAAAAATGTATAAAAGAAAAGCTAAAAATGGGAGAACTCACCCTTCAAAGCCAGCACGGTACAAAGTCTGAGGTCTGGATTCTGGACCTTGATGCACATGCCAAAAATTCTTCAGAAATAGGTGAGTCCATCGCAGCTGCCAAAACTCTTGTGCGATATATAAAACAATCTGGACCTTCTGCGCAGCTATCAAAGACTGTACTCCAGATGGACGAGACAAGATTCAGCAATGTCTCAAGTCAGTGCAAGGCATCTTCAAGGAGCTGTGTGAGGAGAGGCTCGCGGTGAGCAGCCGTGCATGGACAATGTCTCCCCCGACATGTTGGGCTTCTTATTCACATTTCTAGAACCATTTTACTGTGCACAGAGAGAATTAGAGGGTGACAAATATCCTACTATCAACCTTGTTTGCCTCTGTAATGAGAAATTGAAGCAACACAGTCCTCACACACAGACTCCCCACATGCAGGGGTTTGTGCGCCACAGACATGCTGAAGTTCCGGAGCGCAAAATCATTATCAATATCATCCACGACTTCCACAGAGCTGCACTTTTCCTGTGGCCTAATTTTAACAAACTTAAAATGATGACACCTGCTGATGTGTGTTGGTGCACTCACCACCACCATCCAAACAGAGAAGAGCAAGTGCTTTTGCAGAGTGGGAGAACACAGTGGATGAGCCAGAGAGTACACTGTACATCACTCAAAAGCCTGCTATGGCCAATGAGTGAGATTTGCTGGGATTTTGGAAACTAAACTCAAACGTGTACCCAAAACTGGCCAAGTTGGCAAGATCTGTGCTCTGCATCCCAGCATGCAGCAGCAGCAGCAGCAGCAGCAGTGAGCTGTTTTCAGAGCAGTTGGCCACACAATAGACCAGCGGAGGACTTCTCTAAAACCTGCTACAGTGAATGCAATATTGTTCTTATATGACAACATGTAAAACCATGTATAAAGTAAGTGGAACACAATAACTTCTTCACAGATTTTTAAATATTTTTATAATTTTGAATTTAGGCAACTTGGGGTTCAATTCCAGCTTTATGTCGCAGGTTCATTGTCAAAGAAATGAGGCTGTGTGGCTGATTACTGTATATGACTGCCTACGACCTGGTGCAAATTGAGCCAGCTGTATATGCACCTTTTATTTTGTTCATGTTCGTGCAATTCATATGAATATCCATCCATCCATCCATCCATTATCTTTTACCCGCTTCTTCCATTTAGGGTCACGGGGGTCACCGGTGCCCATGTCCAGCAGTCACAGTGCGAGACAAACGAGACAAAGAACCATTCACTCTCTCACTCCCACCTAGGGACAATTTAGAGTCATCAATCAGCCTAACATGCATGTTTTTGGTCTATGGGAGGAAACCGGAGTACCCAGAGGAAACCCACACATGCACAGAGAGAACATGCAAACTCCACCCAGAATACACCGATGAGACACACATCAGAGGCATTTAGGGGTTCAGTGTCTTGCCCAGGGACACTTTGGCATGTGACTACTGGTGGAATCGAACCCCCAACTCTCGTATTAGAGGACGACTGCTCTAACCACTCAGCCACATCCACCCCATGTCTTTAAGCTGCGGGTTTTCATGTTGTAACATAAATTAAGATAAAGATTTTTTTTTTTTTTTACTTTTAATTAAATGCGTAACAACAAGTAACAACAAATACAGTTTTTTTTTTTTTTCGGAACAATGCCTGTAACACAGCTGATAAAATAAAAAATAAAAAATAAAATATATAAATATATAATAATAAATAAATAAAAAACCAGTACGGTAGTCTACAAGGAAGTACAGTAATTGATTGCTACCCCCTGAGAGACGTGTATTGGGCAGCTATGTGAGTACCTTTGTGTGACAAACCTACTGCAAATGTTTTGGTGGCATGAAGCTCATTACCCCATCAAAAAAAAAAATCATAAATTAGCTGCAGCATTGTATATGTCGTGGTGTTCAATGTGTGGAAAAAGTAGTGGCTCATAATTCGGAAATACATGTAATGGTATTTACATGATACCCTCTCCAGTTTCAGCTCCTCCAACCCAGATGATCTCGTCACATTATATAACACCAGCCTAACCAACATCCTTAACTCTGTTGCTCCTCTGAAAACCCGGACTGTTTCCTTCTCCAACTCTGCACCCTGGTTCACTCCAGCACTACGCTCACTGAAAACCAAAGGTCGGCGGCTAGAGCGTCTTTATAAAAAAATCCGGTCTCACAATTCACAAGGAACTTTATGCAAACCACCTCGTCCATTACAAGAACAGTATTTCTCAAGCCAAATCCAGCTACTTCTCTGACATCATCAGTTCTAATGTTGGTAATTCAAAAACATTGTTCTCTCTCCTCCACCGTTCTGTCTCATCTCCCAACTCTCTACCCTCTCACATGGTTTCCACAGAATTTTGCAACTCCCTGATGTCATATTTCAATGAAAAGATTATTTCAATTCACAAACACCTTGGTCCAAATACTGCCCCCAGCATCCTTGTTGAACTCCCCCCTCCCTCCCTCCCTTTCTCTGTCTTCTCCCTCCCCCCTGCTGATAACATTGCTGACATTATCAGCAAGTCCAAGTCCTCATCCTGTCAACTTGACCCATTCCCACAGTTCTTGTTAAATCCTGTCTCCCGTCTCTGCTCCCTATCATCACTAATATCATCCACTCCTCCCTAACCTCTGGCATTGTTCCCACAGCCTTCAAATCTGCTGCCATCACCCCCATCATCAAGAAACCTGGGGCCTCATGTACAAAGACTTGCGTAGATTTCTTACTGAAAAGTCACGTACGGACAAATCCAGAAAAGTGTCCACGCACAAAAAAATCCAGAATTATCAAACTGTGCGTACACCTGAATCCACGCACATTCCTTATGTACAACACAATTGACGTGGAACTGAGCGCACGTGAGACACCTCCCCTGACACGCCTTCATTTACATATGTTAAACAGATGCAAATTACTTCCTGCATGTGTGAAGGACATGTTTGTTTGATCCCTGCGCGATCAGAAATGATTTCTAGATTCGGGAATATAATGAATTTAATATAATATGAGTGAGGACAAACATCCTAAGTAAGAATAGTAATAAAATGTGTTCATCATGCAAAGAACGAGTGATTGTGTGTCGGTATGCGCACCCTGCTGTGGTGCGCGAACCGGCTCATTCATTCATTCTGTGTGGAAATATTAACTTTGCGCACGAGTTTATTACCATAATTACTGTAAACACAGAGGAACTTACTTGGATGTTTGCTAGAACATAGATCTTTGTTTATGTAGATGATGTGAAGAAACGAGTCTGTGCGTCTTGGTGGAGACATTTCATGACATCACGTGATGTTGGCGTCTCCAGACGCTGCTCCCTCCGCAGCCCTGTGCGCAGTCTGTCTGTGAAGCTTTTACTCTCCTACAAGTTATATAACAAGGTGTACTTTCACGTGTCATTTTGGGGGAATCTACAATAAACGCAGATAATGAAACACCTCCAGCTGCCGTGTCGACACCGGTGAGGGTGCGCGCGCGCTCCAAAGCGCGACCACTCAGCCTTTGGAAACATATGGATGAGACCATTCTATTGGACATGATCCGGCTTTGTGTGGACTGGACTGCAGTCCCGATCGACCTGCAGCTCCCTCATAGCTCGGGAACAGTTTGACCGCTGCTTCTGTATGCACGCGTGATGCACGGCTCCCCAGAGCGCAGCAGTGCCAAACTGAAAAATTATTATTTCTGAAAACGGCTGATAAGCCATATCCTAGATCGGAAAATTATAGCTGTTTCTAAATAAATGCTCTGCGTGTTACACTATTTATCATAACCTCCAGTAAGGCTGAATGAATCCGTTCCTGTTAAATTTATTTTTGGCACAACTTTGCGCGTGCTTTATTTCACTGCGTCATGTGGATGTAATACTTGTTAATCGTGTGTTTGGAGGGAATATTAATCATTTTCACATCATGAACAGTTAATAATAATAATAATATTAATAATAATTATGAATTCAATTTATAACGCACTTTTCATTAATGGAAATCTCAAAGTGCTACAAGGTGCAACATATTTGAATGTCAATAAGACAAATAATAAAACAATTAAAATCAACAACAGTATCAACTAAGATCAAAAGTAGAATCATGAGGAGTAAAGTATGCTCGGTTGAAAAGAAAGGTCTTCGAGCCGCTCTTAAAGTCAACCACAGATTGTGGGGCTTCAGTTTCACAGCGGCACCTGTAAGTGTCGCCAAAGGAAATATAACCACAGAAACGTGCGTACGCAAGCAGGGGAGCAGCCGTGGATTTGTACGTGGATGCGCAGGTATTCCCGTTCATATCAGATTTGATACATACGCCACTTTGCGTGGAAAGTGACGTGCGCAATGTTTTTGTGCGCACGCATGGTTGATACATGAGGCCCCAGGTCTTGACTTCACCAACTTCAGTAATCTTCGTCCGATCTCCAATCTGCCCTTCATCTCCAAGATCCTTGAAAAAACTGTTGCTAGTCAACTTCACTCTCACCTGTCCAACAACAACATTTATGAAGAGTTTCAATCTGGATTTCGCCCCCACCATAGCACCGAAACAGCTCTAGTAAAAATTACTAACGACCTCCTTCTTGCTGCTGACTCTGGTCTTCTGTCCATCCTCATTCTTCTTGATCTAAGTTCTGCCTTCGACACCATCTGTCATTCTATCCTCCTCAACAGACTAACCTCCATTGGCATCTCAGGTACCCCGTTAGACTGGTTCACCTCCTATCTCTCTGACCGCACTCAATTCATTCAGCTTAAATCCTTCCGTTCCCAGTCTTCCCCTGTCTCCACGGGTGTCCCCCAAGGCTCTGTCCTCGGACCCCTCCTCTTCATCATTTACCTCCTTCCTCTAGGCCACATCTTCCGCAAACACGGCATCCATTTCCACTGCTATGCTGATGACACGCAGCTCTACTTGTCATCAAAACCTAACTCCACCCACCCTCCCTCCATCCTCACCGACTGTCTCAACGAGCTAAATCACTGGTTTTCTAACAATTTCCTTCAACTAAACAGCAACAAAACAGAAGTCATTCTCGTCGGTACCAAAAACTCTATTTCAAAATCAGAACATCTTCTCGTCCCCCTTAACAACTCTCTGCTATCCCCCTCCCCTCAGGTCAAGAGCCTCGGTGTCATCCTCGACACCACTCTTTCCTTCACTTCACACATCAACAATATTACTCGGTCTGCCTATTTCCACCTCCGTAATATTAACCGTCTCCGTCCTTCTCTCACACCCCGCTCCACAGCCATCCTGGTGCACAGTCTTGTGACTTCCCGTATTGACTACTGCAACTCCCTTCTCTACGGCCTCCCCAACAAATCTCTCCACAAGTTACAGATGGTCCAGAACTCAGCTGCCCGTGTCATCACTCAAACCTCCTACTATGATCACATCACTCCTGTCCTGCAGCAGCTCCACTGGCTCCCGGTTAAATCACGCATCATCTTCAAAATTCTACTCCTCACGTTCAAAGCTATCCACAACCTTGCCCCTCCTTATCTATCTGACCTCCTACAAATCTCCATCCCATCACGCTCTCTCAGATC
Source organism: Garcialebias charrua (assembly GCA_038048925.1). Classification (NCBI taxonomy): domain Eukaryota; kingdom Metazoa; phylum Chordata; class Actinopteri; order Cyprinodontiformes; family Rivulidae; genus Garcialebias; species Garcialebias charrua. Next base: position 44,429 of record JBBPBX010002817.1, on the reverse strand, counting down.
CTCCTCTTCACTACATCTCCATGTACCCTCTGCCCGCCTCTCCACCATGGGGAGCAGGGCCTTCACCTGCTCTGCCCCTCACCTCTGGAACGCCCTACCGCCAGACCTTCGAAACACCACCTCCCTTTCTCTGTTCAAGACTGCCCTGAAAACCCATCTCTTTAGACTAGCTTATCACTAACTTTACTAAATGTATTTTTATCTTCCATTTTATATCCTTTATGTATTTTATATTTCAATTTGTCGCTGATAATGTTTGCTCTGTATTACACTGTGTTGGTTTGTAAAGTGTCCTTGGGTGTCCTGAAAGGCGCTTTTAAATAAAATGATTATTATTATTATTATTATTATTACATGAGGATTTTGCACAGAAAGTGGCACTCAGATTGTGCATTGAGGATGACTCTCGTCTTTTGTCACTAAAGTTTAGCTCAAGATTTGCAGAACTAACTGAGTTATAGTCATTTTTGTGCTTGGTAAGTTTGATTAGTTTCTGCGACCATCCAATTGAGTTGACTCCAAAAATCATCCAGTCGTACACTCAGTGACTGCTTTCTGGGAGTTTCATCTATCTACTGCTTTATGACAGACTCGTACGCCCACACATGCCCATCTTTAGCTTTCTTGCAGATAAATACAATATTTCCCTGACAATTCTTCACATGAACTACCGGTAATAAGAAAAAGGTAGGAAAGTACTGATTGCAGTTGATTGTGCTGAATATTTGACTTTTCAAGAAAACTTTTCATCGGTTTCCAGACACTAATCAAAAATATCTTAACATTTTGAAACCTATTTATAAAACAGTGTGAACGTGCAATGCTCAGATGTCTGTATTAGTATATTATTGACTGTTCTGGGTGACTGAAGGGGTCTAGAAAATGAGCAGTGTGAGAGTCTGGATTTAAAATGACTTGTGCTGACTCTGTAAAGGTCTGAGACCCACCTCCTTTGCTTAATGTGATAGCTGACATTGACCTGCGCTCCACAGAACAGACGCTTCGTCTTGCAGTCAAATATCAGCAACGCACAAAGAGGTTTTTTTTTTTTATGTGTGTGGACTGAACTGTTACAACAACTGACTGTCAGGAAAGGTGGTTCAGACGTCAAGGTTCCACACAGAGCAACAAATGCAGATATAGATTTAAAATGGAACAAAACAAAACTAGCTTTCATCGATGGCATGCATGTCAACCTGCTGCTTTTTATCACTGTATGATGGTAAATGGAGCTTACTTATATAGCGCCTTCCAGCCACTGTGAGGGGCCCCAAAGCGCTTTACAGACCAGCCATCCATCCATTCATACACACATTCATACACCAGTAGCGGCAGGCTGCCATGCAAGGCACCATCCAGTCCTACCAGGAGCAACTCGGGGTTAAGCGTCTTGCCCAGGTACACAATGACACACGTGTGGGAAATCGGGATTCGAACCTCCAACCTTCCGATTGGGGGACGACTGTCATTACCACTACGCCATGGCCGCCCGATGAGCAGATATGAGATTGTTCTCAAATGATTTTAGATATGCACAATTTCATGCAATATTGTAAGGTTTTAAATGATGTGCTAGAGATCTCTTGTATAGGGTGAGTCCTAGCAACTACCAACTTTAATTCTAGCTCAATATCTGTACAATTGGCTAAGTAAGACATAGCCATTTTTGGGTTTGCTTATTTTGATCAGCTTTGGTGGCCATCTTGAGCTGCAGTGACCCTAAAAGTCGTTTAATTGTATACATTCAACCGATGTTAAATTTCTGAGAGTTTCATTAAAATATGCTGGTGAAATATATCCTGTGGTTTAGAAGATCTTTTATTAACAGACAAACAGGTTTAGTGCCAATAGGTATTGCCAAAGTTGTAAGCAAAAATGTACATGGAATATCCAAAGTATATTATGTGAATAAAGTCTCACACCAAACTGTATCTGAATGTCTGAACTATAGCCATTTTTGTGTTTACTAATATTGATTAGCTGAGGTGGCCAACTTGATCTGGAGAGACTCCAAAAGTTAAATTGTAGAAGTGGATCCAATGATTACTTTCTGAGAATTTCATTAAAAACTGTCCAGTGTTTCGTGTGATGTTTTGCTAACAAACACACAACCTGGCAGCAGTGAAAATCAAGAAGCAGTTCCCTTTCAGTCATGTCTCTCGGAGCAACATATGCTATGGGAATTGCGCCCCCGCGTGATTACCTGAAGGAATACATTCACGCCTTTACGGCAGGGGTGTCAGCGTCGCGCCAGAGGCCCCGCCCTCTGGGTACTTAAGCCGCTGATGCCCATTCATCATTCTCTTTTTGCCCTTCACCTCGCTTAAAACCTGAACTTCGTGGGACTTCTCTGTTGTCGCATCGCTCGATTGAGGTGAGCTTGCTCCCTACGCTGAGCGTACAGAGAAATTTTCCTGCGTACTACTGGGCTGGCGAAAGCTAGTCCAGCGTTTTTCTACTTACCTCAAAGTTTTCTTCTCTTTCCGCAGCTGCTTCGCTCGACGGCGCTAACTGCGTCACAACACTCCCTGCTAACCATTAGCAGGCTAGCCAGCGAGCAAGACGACGGAGAGGACGGCTTCGAACAAAAGAAAGCTAGGAACCTTGACGCTTCTCGTCTCCGGACATGGCTCCCGAGAAGGGAAAACGGAGGACAAAGAAGAGGAAAACCTGTAGGACGACGAGCCTTCGCTCGCACCCCTAGCCCAGCGGATACGGCTACTCTATCTCGGTGATGGACTCCCATGAGGCTTGTCCTGTCTGCCTAAGGATCCTGCATGCGAGAAAAGTGCTGGAATTCCCTGACTCCTGCTCCCGCTGCTGTCGGATGCCGGAGGTAGTGAGGAAACGCCGCGTGGACGCGTTGGCTAAATCCATAGCGAAGGCCGCGGCGCTGAAGACCGCACGTCGCACAAAGTTGCTCGCTCCCGAGAAGGAGCTCGAGAACGTGAACCTGGAATGCAACGGTCGAGTCGGGGATGAGAACATGTCGGACTCCTCGGTTGCCGTCGAGGACTCGACGCCCGAAGTGTCTGACCAAGACGCCGAGTACGGTTACAGAGGAGAAAGTGCGGATTCCTCCCAGAACCTGGCGCAAATTCTACCGGAACCGGACGTGTCGGTCCCTGCTCTGTTCAACCTGTGCCATAGGGCGGCGGATGCCCTACAGGTCGCGTGGCCAGACCCCACGCCTCACCAACAGGTTACGAGGCTGGCGGGAAACTACTTCTATGCAAAGCAACAGCTGACAACGTCGCAAAAAATGCCCATATTCCCGGACTTCCTCATGGAGCTCAAACGCTCCTGGGTGGAACCCGGAGCTCCCATGACGTTGCCACTATCCCGACTCCTGGATTTCGCTGGAATGGAGACAGCGTGCCTCGCCAGCGCACCCCTGATAGAGGAGACCCTGGCAGGTCATCTGGCCCCCACAGCTACAGGGGCAAAACCAGCGTTGCCCAGCAGGGCCTGCAGCGCTTCGGAGAAACAGCTTGCTACAAGGCTCAGGGCCTCACGGCTCGTGCAATGTATGCATCAACCATGGTGCAGGCGTACCTGGCAGAAAAACTGTAGGATCTCTAGGTAAAAAAAAAAAAAAACGAGCTGGACGCAACGGAGGCCTTGGAGGAGGCCCGCCGCGCCTCTGACTTCATGCTCCGCATGATGGGGACATTAGCCATTTCGCAAGGCAGAGCAATGGCGGAAATAGTTGTCGCCCAGCGCCATCTTTGGCTGATGTTATCGGACCTCCCGGAAAACCAGAGGTCCCCCTTCCACCAGCACCCGATCGAGCCGACGGGACTCTTCGGGGGAGCCCTGGAACGTGTCCAGGCCAGGCTGGAACAAAGACGCAAACAGGCGGAAGCCCTCCGCGAGAGGCTGCCGAGAAAAAGCTTTGCACCCCCAAAGGAAGGAAGACATGCGTGGCCCTCCACGGAAGAGACCCGCTGGTGACAGTGAGACTTTCCAGCACCGGCCGAGGGCCTCTTCAGTGACCCCGTGTGGAACTCAGATTCGGGCCTCATGAAGCAGGACGAACTGATAATTTTACAGGTTTGCCCGTCCACGCGGTACAGGAACCTAACCTTTTGATCCCAGTCTCTACTTGTAAAACACTATGAGGAGCTGATGACATGTGTTTCATGCATGTACAAAAATAAAAGTACCAAAGCAAAAACTGTCCTGGTTCTTGACTCGAGTCCCAATTTCATAAAACATAAACAACGTGGTCAAACTATGAACCACAGCAAGATACACGAGCTCTGCCGGAGACGGTCAGATCTCGCGATATCTTCTGTTGGGCTGACCAGCCTGCTCAAAAGAGTGCAAGAGGGGTCAAAGGCCACCTCTCCCGGACTAAAACACGACGAGCAGCAATTAGATATGCCTTCCAGGCTCATGGCGCACGCGTAGGCCTGGAAGGTGTGTCTACCAAATGATTGAGTCATGACAACGATATGTCATGGGCTCAAGTTGCAGTTCACAAGGAGACCGCCCCCCTTCACAGGGGTACTGCAATCAAAGATTAACCCTACACACGTACATGTGTTGAAGGAGGAAGTTTTGACGATGCTGCATAAGGGAGTGATAAGTTTGGTCCCAAGACGCAAACTACCACTATCTGGCCACTACAGCAAGTACTTCCTGGTGCCCAAAAAGGATAATTCCCTGAGACCGATTCTGGATCTCAGGACTCTGAATAAGAGAATAAAAACTTTTAAGTTCAAGATGCTTACACTGATCTCGGATACAAGCGGCTGAAATGAGTTTTCTCGGCAGGGTGGCGGCTTTCAGCCTGGCCTTTGAAAGGAACTGGCTGAGAGCCTAAGGCTTTGATTGCTTTATCCCAAAACATACAGCAACAATATACACAAGAGTGTCCCTTGGTGTTTATGTTTGCTTAGGAGATGTTCAATGGAGGGGTTTCCCCTCTCCTTAACTGGTCTCCAACATCAGGATGGGCTCCACTAGCCAGTAGTGCCCCTTGTATATGTAAAAATTTTCCCCTGGGGACTTGGGAGGTTACCCTGTGCTTGACCTGGGTTTTCTACCTCCACATTGCCACCCAATTACTAGTGGTGTAATGGGTTCCTTGCTCCTTTCCTCCTGTTTCTCAGATTTTCCAGAGAAAAAAGGAGATGATGAGTATTCACACTAGTGGAGCACGCTTATGCTGTCTCTAGCTGGTGTTTTTTATCTATATGTCCAGTGGTAACATCAAGCTGATGTTTCTACATTTGGCATTTTTTCTTCTCAGCTGTGCTCTCTACATACCTTGTAGAAAGCAGCTGGGAAATACCTGTCGTTTTAAGGCAGATGTTCTCACATGCATTTTGCTGAGCATTTCAAGGGCGTGAATGAATTACGTTCCCATAGCATATGTTGCACCGAGAGACATGACTGAAAGGGAACTGAAAGTTATGCACCATAACTCATGTTCCCTGAAGGAAGGGAACGAGGTGCAACATATCTGGCCCTTTTCAATGCTGAAAGCTCGGTGAAGTGCATTTTGGAGAATGATGAATGGGCGTCAGCGGCTTAAGTACCCAGAGGGCGGGGCCTCTGGCGCGACGCTGACGCCCCTGCCGTAAAGGCGTGAATGTATTCCTTCAGGTAATCGCGTGGGGGTGCAATTCCCATAGCATATGTTGCACCTCGTTCCCTTCCTTCAGGGAACATGAGTTATGGTGCATAACTTTCAGATACTTTACTTGTAACTGCTGTCAGTTAACTGACTTTGAAAAAAAATCTAATTAAATATAATGTATTGTTTTGTTTGTGATGCAGTTTATCACTCAGCAGAGCAGACAACACAGCGTTATAGAGATTCAAGCCAAAATCCACTGAAATAACATTAATTGCAACTTGACTTACCAGAGGACTCTGCTCACTGAAGTAACTTTCACTTTTCTCAAGTCAAACAACCTTAACATGGTTTGTTAAATGAGCTGTGAGCACCTGCTCTGATCACTTTAAGCCTTCAAACCGAGAAACGGTGGTCCACCAGCTGTAAGGTTTATGATTTATTTCCCAACTTCTCCACATACTCGAAATGAACCAGAACACTGAACACAAAGTTGCTTTCAGTATGAGTGTAGTAGAGTTTTAAATTGAATCCGCTGCAGGTTAAATTAAAAAGGGGCTGGTGTATAAGTGCTTAACATTTGTCAACATCATAACTCCACAAGGAAGGAAGTCGTTAGAGCTTAAAAAAGAGAGACCGTACAAAATTAGAAAGAGTACAGCAAGATAAGTGTCCAAGTTAAAATTATTAAAATAATAACAATAATGATAATAATAATAACAATAATGACAATAATAATAATAATACCAATAATAATAATAATAATAATAATAATAATAATAATAATAATGCTGCAGTATCGGTCAGGGGGTAAAGAATGAACCTTTCAGAAGAAAGCAGGAGCAACTCAACTCCTGTTGACTCAGAATTAATTTCTAAAAACAAAATTGCCATGTTTTACTATAAGAGGTTGTGCAATGTGTTGCATCAGAAGTATGTGTTGGAGCTGATGTGCAGCTACTACATCACTGAAAGTTGTGATGTTTTGTAAAATATAAATAAAATGCAAGGATTCGCTAATTGTACAAACCCAAATCTTACCCACAGTGGAACATATTAAACATCATGTGTTTAAACTAACAATTATAACAATAATTAAATGGCTAAAATTGATGTAAAAAAATTGGGACAGGGTAACAAAATTCTGTAAAAGTAAAAGATATACAGGAGAAACAGCTGGGGAGCCATTTTCAACAAACTGTTAATTGGCAACACAGTTCACAATGCCGTCTATACATGCTGGTTAAAGCTCTATCATGCAAAGAAGACGCCATATGAGAAGCATTCAGAACTGCAGCAATCTTCTCTGGGTCGAAGGTCAATTAAAATGGGCTGAAGCAAAATGGAAGGTCACAAAATCCAAATTTGAAAGTATATTTTTAACCACAGATACCATCAAAAAAAGATTAAATTGTGTAATCTGGACCAGTTTCTTTAAGTGAGAAACGTTTCATCCCCCATCCAGAGGACTTCCTCAGTCTACGGCCTGCCAACCAGAGCTGTCCCATAGGTAGCCTTCACTGCTAAGACAACCCCGTAAACAGGTGGACACCTCAGATACCATCTTATTTATTTTTTTAATTTTAATTTTTCACTAAAATGGACCTCAAAATCTTATGTCTCTGATTACCGTATTTTCCGTAATATAGGTTGCGGCTTTTTATCATTTTTGCATGCCCTGCGACCTATATTCAGGTGCAACCTATTTATGGCTTTTTATAAAATAAGCTGATTTGTAATCAAAAATTAAACTGAGACACTCTTACAATAATGTCAGCTAACAAATATATATTTTTAGGTGTTTATCCTGCTAAAATTAAAATACCGGTACATGCAGGTCTGTTCGCTGCTACTGCATGTCTGGTGCTGCGCGTGCACGTTTTGTTTCATCAGACGTAGCAAAACAAATTTTTAAATCCAGCTCATTTCACAATTACGTTCATTTATTAAAGAAAAGTTCAGCTCAGACACATATTTGCTATAATTTTTTATCAAACAAATAATTGTTTTTAAGTGTTAATCTTAAGTGTTTCCACCCTCATCTATGGTCATGAGCTTTGGGTTATGACCGAAAGAACAAGATCTCGGATACAAGCGGCTGAAATGAGTTTTCTCCGCAGGGTGGCTGGACTCTCCCTTAGAGATAGGGTGAGAAGCTCAGTCATCCGGGAGGGACTCGGAGTAGAGCCGCTGCTTCTCCACATCGAGAGGAGCCAGTTGAGGTGGCTCGGGCATCTGGTTAGGATGCCTCCTGGACGCCTCCCTGGTGAGGTGTTCCGGGCATGTCCCACCGGGAGGAGACCCAGAGGAAGACCCAGGACACGCTGGAGGGACTATGTTTCTCGGCTGGCCTGGGAACGCCTTGGGATTCCCCCAGAGGAGCTGCTCCAAGTGGCTGGGGAGAGGGAAGTCTGGGCCTCCCTACTTAGGCTGCTACCCCCGCGACCCGACCCCGGAAAGCGGAAGAAAATGGATGGATGGATGGATGTTAATCTTCTTAAAAGCCTTGCTGTGCGCTCCTATGGCAGACATTTGCAGCAGAGCTAAACAAGGTCCACATTTTGACTTAGGTGCGACCTATATTCAGGTGCGACCTATATATGGATTTTTCCAATTTTTTGGGCAATAACTGGACAATGCGACCTATATTTAGGTGCGACCTATAGCCCAGAAAATACTGTATATGGGGATGCATTAGTACGAATGGCATGGGCAGCTTACACATCTGGAAAGGCACCATCTGTGCAGAAAGTTTTAAACAAGTTTCAGAACAACATATTCATTCAGGCAACGCCTTTTTCAGGGAAGACCTTGCATATTTCAGCAAGCCAAAGCAAAACAACATACTGCATCCATGACAACAGCATGGAATTGTAGTAAGAGGTGATGACTGGCTCACCTGCAGCTGAAGCCTCTCTCCAACTGTAAGTGTTTGATGTATCATGTAGCAAATAGCCAACAAAGAACATGCAACACTGTTGAACAGCTAGAATCTTACATCAGACAAGAATGGGACAAAAAAAATCCCCACCAGCAGCTGCTCTCTTCAGTTCTTGAGCTTTTACAGACTATTAAGAAGCCCACTAAAAACTGTTCCTTTCAGCACTACAAGAAGTGGATCCTGATGTGGGCCTTCTCTGCTGCCTCCTGTCCCTGCTGTTTAACTCCACACTAATTAGTCTCATCTGTTTCCAATTATCACCTGGTCAGGTGTTTATTCCCTTCTTCCTGTGCTAGTTTGTCTCTGTTCTCTGCAGCGGGTGGTTCAGCCTTTTTTCTGTGTTTGTCTCAACTGTTTGAATCCCCTTGTGAGTTCTGAATTCAGCCTTTGTCTCAGTGTTTGAATACATTTGTAAGTTTGACCAACCTTGTTCAAATGAACCTCCTCGTATTTCGTTTTGATTTTAACAAATTATGGCGATAGACCTCTCCTCCACCATTATATATACCATCTAAACAAACTGTTACTGTCCCATTAACATTAATAAGGGATTCATCCTCTTACCAAGTCTGTGACTGGCACAAAAAGCCCAAATTTGGTTCCTGATGGAGATGTATTTAGTCACGTTCGTAAAATAAGTGTTAAATTGCAAATGTCTTTGTATCCTGCTTGGCCCAGTCAGAGGGTCTTCAGCTGAAAATACCTCTGTCAAAACCAATATCTATTTTCCCATCTCTTGATTCATAATTCCAAATCAGCACACTTTTTAATACTCCTTAAAGACACGAGATGTGAGAGAGAGTTCTAGCTTAAGGGCATGTTGGCATGCTGTAAGGGCTGGGGATTAAAACTCCAACCCTGTAATTAAAAGACAACCCGTCTACCACTTGGCCCAGCTGCCACCCAATTATGTTGAAATTATTTTTATAGTTACTTTCCAGCAGTATATCATTTGGAATTAATATTATCTTCCTCAAGCGTGATAAAAGAGTGATAAAAGAGCTTGTCTAGAATTTGAACCCAAAACCCCTCACACCCAAGCAACAATCGTAGTCCTAGTCTAAAAAGCCAGGTCTCAGTCTCACTGCCAAAGCCTAATGAAACCAGCCATTAGGCCAGCCCCAGCAGATCATAGGTTCACCTTCCAGTTATTCTGGGGGAAGTAGCCATGTTCTCTCTGTTTTCTCCAGGTACTCAGGTTTCCTCTGAAAGACCAAAACATGTGTGTTAGACTAATTAATAACTCAGTTGTCTCTAGGTGTGAGTGAGAGTGTGAATGGTTGGTTGTCTCGTCTCTATGTGTCCCTGTGATGGATTGCGACCTGTGCAGGGTGCACCCTGCCTCTCGGACAGTGATTGCTGGACATGGGCGACATTCGTGATCCATAAAGGAAGAAGAGGGCAAAGATAATTATGTAAAAGGTCTTATTTGTAGAGTCATATTGCCCACCCACATTGACTTGGTACCCATCTCTGGTAGTCACTCTGGGAGGAGGCTGGGAGGCCCAGGAAGTTTGTCATAAGTTTTGTCACATGGACATATGGAGACAAGCAGCCATTTACACTCTCACTCGCTCCTATGGGGAGGGGCAAGGGGGTGTCAGTGAAGTAGTTGGGCAATATGGCTCTACAAAAAATATTTTAGAAACATACCTCAAATGGAATGTTGCAAGTGTCATGGTAAACATCTGTTTACCATTGTGCATGTTGCTGACTACATCCTCAGCCATATACAGGTAGTCCTCGACTTACGACGGTCTTGAGTTACGACGTTTCGTGGTTACGACACACATATCCATTAAAAATATATAAATAATTACATTGAATTTTTTTATTTATTTTTAAGCCGATTTACGCAGTTTCCGGTTTGGTTTTACTAGCTGCGGAGGCTACAGCTTGCCCTGTACTCTCTAAAAAAAGTTAAGTCTGGTCCTCTGGACATTCACATAAACAAAACAAAACTTGTTGGAGCAAGCTGGACAGGCAGCAGCTGTGGAAAAGTAGCTGTTTTATGGACGGCGGTTTTACAACGTAAACGAATGGAGAATCCGGAGGAGGGAGGGAGGAACGAGGAAATGGCTTCACCAGCATTCCAGAGTAGGAAATTAACTCTTTTTTCCCTTCATTATCATTATCATCATTGAAGGAATGTGCGGACCAGCTCTGTGAGGTGCTGGCTGACATCTTCACCACCTCACTTGCACTGGAGTCAGTTCCCACCTGCCTGAAGACCGCGACCATCATCCCAGTCCCAAAGAGCTCCACAGTGACTGGTCTGAATGACTATAGACCGGTGGCCCTCACCCCGATAGTCGCTAAATGTTTTGAGAAACTGGTCATGTCCCACATCAAGGCAACCGTCAACATCAACGAGGACCCTCATCAATACGCATACCGTGAGAACCGATCAACAGAGGACGCCATTTCTTCCGTGGTCCACACTGCTCTCACCCACCTGGATCAGAAGGACTCATACGTGCGTCTGCTCTTTGTGGACTTCACATCTGCCTTCAACACCATGATCCCCCAAACTCTGATAGACAAACTATCTACACTTGGACTAAGCCCCTCTATTTGTAACTGGGTACTAGACTTCTTAACAGACAGACCACAGTCCGTGAAGATCCACAACTTCTCCTCCTCCACCATAACCCTCAGCACTGGCTCTCCTCAGGGATGTGTGCTGAGCCCCCTTCTGTTCACTCTGCTCACATATGATTGTACAGCCACACTTCCAGGCTGTCATATTGTTAAGTTTGCAGATGATACAGCGGTGGTGGGATGCATCACAAACAATGATGAGTCCAGCTACAGACAGGAGGTGGAACACCTGGAGAGCTGGTGCAAAGAGAATAATCTTCACATGAATGTGAAGAAGACAAAGGAGATGATTGTGGACTTCAGAAGGAACAAACACACCCATGCCCCACTGAAAATAGGTGGGTCTGCAGTGGAAGTGGTCTCCAGCTACAAATACTTGGGTGTACACATGAATGATAACCTCAGCTGGAGCAACAACACCACCAGCCTGATCAAGAAAGGTCATCAGAGACTCTACTTCCTCAGACGGCTGAGACGTGCTGGTCTGAGCAGCCCAGTTCTCACCTCGTTCTACAGGTGTGCAGTGGAGAGCGTCCTGTGCTCCAGCATCAACGTGTGGCATGGAGGCTGCACAGTTGAAGAGAGGAAAGCTCTACAGAGAGTGGTGAAGGCTGCACAGAAGTCTGTTGGAGTCAGTCTCCCCACCATCACAGACATTTACACCTCCAGATGCAGGAAAAGAGCCACCTGCATCATGAAAGACCTCACTCATCCAGCACACTCACTCTTTGCCCCACTCCCCTCAGGACGGAGGTTGAGGAGCATCAAGTGTAGAACCACTAGACTGAGGAACAGCTTCTACCCTGAGGCTGTTAGACTCATGAATAAATAAAAATAAAATAAAAAATAAACACTGCAAAATATCACATCATGCTGATGCTGATCTGTTTTCTTGTTGCTGTGTTCATCTGTGTTCATCTGTGACCATCTGCTCATACAAACTCATGTTCGTGCTGCTGTTTATTCCCACTATATTAGGCTTAGTGTATTACTAGTTGATGTTTTTCTTAGTTAATTCTAGATGTTATTACTGTTTTTCTCTTGCATTTGTTGTTGGATGTAACTGGGACCCCGTGTACATAATCTCGTTTTCATCACATGTACCACATGCGGTGCAAATGACAATAAAGACTCTCTGACTCTGACTCTGATTATGGCTCTCAAATGTATGTTTTTTGATAATTATGTAAGGTAAATGGTAAATGGAGCTTATTTATATAGCGCTTTCCAGCCCCCTGTGAGGAGCCCCAAAGCGCTTTACAATACCAACCATCCACCCATTCATACACACATTCATACACCGGTAGCGGCGACTGCCATGCAAGGCGCCTTCCAGTCCTACCGGGAGCAACTCGGGGTTAAGTGTCTTGCCCAGGGACACAACGACACATGGTGTGGGGAACCGGGATTCGAACTCCAACCTTCCAATCGGGGGACGACTGCCATTACCACTACGCCACGGCCGCCCCACAGTACTGTGTTAGGATAGGCTAAGTGCTTGGTAAAATACAGGACTGTACATATAAGGTGCAGTTTGGACGTATGTTTCCGAGTTATGTCGAAATTTGCTTTACGATGGAGCGTAGGAACAGAACTCCATCATAAGTCGAGGACTACCTGTACATGCTGGCTCACTGGTCTAGCGGTATGATTCTCACTTAAGGTTTGAGAGGTGATGGGTTTAAATCTCAAACAAACCCTTGAGTGACTTTTTTTTGTTTGTTTGTTTTATAGTAAAAGAACACGTTGACTATCCAATCAAAGCGTTTGAATACGCTGACGTTTCCGTGTTGCAGTGAAAGCTTTTGGCGACGCGCATAGCATCAGGTCTCGCCAACTCAAAATCTGATTGTTTGAAGCAACAGCTTGGTGAAGTGCTTCATGGGTATCAGAGCTGCCGAGAGAAGGCTTCAAATTTACCTAGCAACAAGACAGTGGCTGAAATGTGATTGGTTAAATGCTTAAATATGAAAATACACTCTGGAAGCAGAGCAAACAGGGGGGTAGCAATGAAAGGAAGCGGCCAGACCATTTGGAATTATTTAATATGTATTCATGGACAAAATAAAATAAAAATAAAAAATTTAAAATTTAAATAATTTAAGGCCTTCAGAGAAGGCCTTGCAGGCCTTGAGGGCACACCACAACAGGTGATCATGGTCTTGTAAACTGAATTATGTTCATTATTTGTGCAACACTTTTTCTAACAACATACCGGTAGTCAGAGTTCTCACAAGTATCTCAAACCCTTCTCAGTTTAGTTTCTTTAATACCAGAGAGCTACATCTGTATCTTCACAACTGCTCAGGAGCTCTACATTTGACAAGAAACATCTGAGGCTACAGACCTGACTGCCCAGTTNATGGGAAACATACGCAGATGACAAGATTAGACAATTATTATTATTATTATTTAAACACTACATAAAGTACCCTGATGCATGCTCAATAATCCAGGTAGAAAAATCTAAAAAAGCTAAGTCTGGTCCTCTGGACATTCATTTGTTTTTTGTTTTTTTTTTGTTTTTTTAATGTCCAGAGGACCAGACTTAGCTTTTTTAGACTACATAAAGTAGGTAAATATAATATATTACATAAACTTTTCCATAGGGATGCACCGATACCGATATCGGGTATCGGTCCGATACCATGTGCGTTTACTTGTATCGGTACTTGGTATCAGCAAGTACTTTAATGTAAGTACTTGTACTTGTACTCGGTTTTCAAAAATCTGGTATAGGTGCATCCCTACTTTTCCATTAAGTGCTGCTCAGGTGTCACAGGCTCACATTCTCATTCCTGCTAGTGCCACTAGGAGGATCCTTACATTGCTGAATCAAATTACAAAAACATCAATCTACCATAAATACATTTAAAATACTACCTTATTAGTTTGTGATTCGTATCCACATGCACAAGCGAGAGTGGCCCACGTACAGAGTATGTTCTTCTCACAACACAGCCCAGCCGTGCCAGTCTGGAGAGGATGCCAATTGAGTCCACTCTGTGCATTGAGGCAGCCATCCTTGCCCATTGCACACGAATACCCATAAGTGTTAACCGTCCTTTCACCACCCGGTATCCAGCAGCGGGCATTTCATGTTTAATAGATGTCACCACATTATCCAACTCCTCGTCACTGATAGAACTGTAGAGTTCCGAAACAGATAAACCAAACTCCTTCATCCTCCTAAAGACTGTACTTCTTGAAACACCAAGCATATTTGCTATGCGGGGCACTGAGAAGTTTGACTGCAGCATCTCGGCCAATTGCTCTCTTTCAATATCAAACCTAGGGCGTCCTTGCAGACCGGCTATTCTTCCGACTGCTGTATCAAGGACAGGTGAATCTAAATATTCCATTACAAGTCCAAATAAGTCCTGAAGAGCTACGATTAGTTCTTCTGGTACATCCACATGTCTTGAAAGGGCTTGCAAGAGGTATAGTTCTTGGCGACACACAAACTCTAGGAAATCCAGGTCAACTGGGGTTCGACTGAATGCAAGCTCCATTTTTGACAGAAGCCGCTCCAGGATATGACGTCTCAGATTATGCTGTGGAGAAGAGTGTGGAGAAGGACACATGAAATCAGGGCATCTCAAAAAAATTTTAGACATTCATTTCAAACATTAATGCAAATATCGTTCTAACAGTTACTAAACACGCCATTAAAGATTAGATTTTGTCACATTATGAACAAAACACTATCGACAAACAGTACGGAGTTTATTTGAAAAGTACCTTTAAGCAATTTATTTGATTCAATTTATGACTACTTTAACCCTGTTAAATCCTGTTAACATAAAATTAAGTTAGACATGACATTACAAATATTGAATTTAATTTCTTTACTTTGGTGTTTTTCTATTTCAATCCGTTTTCTTACATAAAAATAAACAAATACATTTCAACGATTTTTCTGATGCCAGAGCTTCGTCTGGAAAGTTGTCCTAAATCAAATGCATAGATTGAAATTGTGAAAGTATATGTATACAAATAGTCAGAGTTCTCACAAGTATCTCAAACCCTTCTCAGTTTAGTTTCTTTAATACCAGAGAGCTACATCTGTATCTTCACAACTGCTCAGGAGCTCTACATTTGACAAGAAACATCTGAGGCTACAGACCTGACTGCCCAGTTCTTAAAACAGAAGGATAATAAATAATAATTGCTGAACAAACTTGTCCAAATACTGTATACAGTACAGGGAACCCCCGACTTACGGTGCCCTCGATCTACGGCAACCCGGACCTACGAACGAGCCACTTTGAAAGAATGCCATCGAGATACAGCAAAAGAAAAAACGTGACTTACGAACGAACCAAGTTAAAAAATATGTAATCGAGCTACGGCATACTAGATGCGAGACCCACGAACGAGCCCCATTAGAAGTATGTAATCGAGCTACGGCATAACTGCGTCAGTACGGCAAGCGGCAAGGTGGGGGAGGGGATTGCCTTGGCTGTTGTGTGTTGGGCATGACACTGCGCATGACAGTGGAAAACTACCACCAGCGAGAGTGGGGGCTGGGCTCCCGGCGGATGTACACACAGCCGCAGTGCACATGGCCGCGGAGGGATACGTACAGGTAAAGCTGTACTATTTAAAGGGCTGCGGCCATTTTGTCCCTCGTGGGTTAGTTACGGCGATTGATGAGTAGAGACATACGAACAGAGAAAGAACGAACAACGAACGAAAAACGAACGAATGAACAACAAACGAACATGTACTAAATTTAAATTTAGAATTTTTAGAAGAAAGCAAACGTTAGCATAGCATTCATTTGTGAATGTTAGCATTCATTTGTGAACGTTAGCATTAATGTGCGCGTTAGCTCCTTAGCATTAGCAGCACGTTAGCACGTACGCTAATTTTTTTTGTGTGTGTGTGGGTTTAGAAATGGCTCCGAAGAGAACAGGAAAGTCCGCGGATGCAGCCGAGGCTAAGAAACCTTGTAAAACAATAATGCTGGAGACGAAGGCTGAAATTATTAAAATGTCAGATCTGGGCATGACACCAAGTGCTATTGGAGACAAGCTAGGGTTAGCCAGGTCGACTGTGGGGACCATCGTTAAGGACAGAGAGCGCATTTTACAGCACGTGCGTGATTCGGCTCCCATGCGGTCAACCATAATTATGAAGCAGAGGACGGGTAAGATTGTGGAAATGGAACGGTTGCTGGTGCTATGGCTGGAGGACAATACACAACGTCGTGTGCCCGTTAGCATGTCGGTGATATGTGAGAAGGCGAGGAGGATTTATGCTCGGCTGCAAGAACTAGCGAGGAGTGGGGGAGGTGCAGGGGGCAGGGGCGTGCACAGAGCGATTCTGGCGCAGGGACGTCTTCCCAGAGCGATCCTGGAGAAGGGACGTCTTCCCAGAGCGCAGGAGAAGGGACGTCAGGCAGCACGTCGGGGGGGAGGGGGGCACTGGATCAGAGCAGTTCAACGCCTCCAAAGGTTGGTTTGCTCGCTTCAAAGAGCGAAACAACTTCCACAACATCAAAATACAGGGTGAGCATTTAATTTCTCATTTTTATTTTTTAATAGGTAGTCCAGGACTTACAATTTTTTTTTTCCATTTTTCCTTTTATTACAGTGTTACAACAGCTTAACCGTGTCATGTTTGTGTGCATTTAAACAGGTGAGGCCACCGGTGCTGACCACGAGGCAGCTGAGGCCTTCCTTGAAACACTGGCTACGATCATCAGGGATGGCAGGTACACTGCCCAGCAAGTGTTCAACGTCGATGAGACAGGGCTGTTCTGGAAGCGTTTGCCAGACAGGACCTACATGAGCAAGGCCGAACAAACCGCACCGGGCCACAAGGTCGGCAAGGAGCGTTTGACCTTGCTGGTGAGGGGCAATGCTTCTGGTGATTGCAAACTCAGGCCGTTGTTAGGTGTACCAATTTGAAAGACCCAGAGCCTTCAAAAATGTTGATAAAAAACTCTTGCCAGTTTATTGGACCTCAAATAAAAAGGCGTGGGTGACGTTGGCTGTGTTTATAAATTGGTTCACCAACAACTTTGTGCCAGATGTCCGGCGTTTTTGCAACCTCAAAAAGATTCCCTTTAAAATCCTGCTGGTATTGGACAATGCTCCAGGACACCCCCCTGGTCTCACCGACTTGAACAAGGATGTGAAGGTACTGTACCTGCCTCCCAACACCACGTCCCTGATCCAGCCAATGGACCAGGGGGTGATTAGTATGTTAAAGGCATACTACCTTCAGAGGGTCATCCGTGCCGCTTTGGAGGCAACAGAGAACTCTGAGACCCTCACCCTCAAAGAGTTCTGGAGACAGTACAACGTCCACGATGCTGTGCTGAACTTTGGCCACTCCTGGAATCGTGTTACTGAAAAGAACATGTGCGGAGTGTGGAAGAAGCTCTGTCCAGAGCTGGTTCAGGAGGTACACGATTCCCAGGAAGTGGACCATGTGATCGAGGACGTTGTGAGAATTGGCAGGTCTGCCTGCTGCCCTAGCTTGTCTCCAGTGTCACCTGTTTGTCAACATCAGCAGTGAGTAGAACTTGTTCTCTGTCTGTTTTTCATGTTTTCTTTGCAGGTGATTGTCCAGCTGTAACTGCACATTTTCATGTTTGTGTTAATTCTTACACTGATAACATCGTGCACATTCTTCATGAATGGACGTCTGTCCTGCCTGAATCTGTCATCCTGGACGTCTATCCTGCCTGCCTCTGGTGTCCTGCATGCTGCCTCCATCCATCACCTTTGTGTCAACACCTTCTGCCTCAATGACTGCTGCCAAAAAAAAAACTAATCTGATACACAGACCTGCTCACATCAGGACCACACACCTGAACTCACACCTGCCTGAACTCACACCTGGCCTAAAATGCTCTCAACATTCATTGTTGAGCAATGGCTAAGCAGTTCCATCAGATCCGGGTTTGAACTTGAGAAAAACATCATCTGTCTACCTACATATCAATCAAAGTAAGGGAATTTTGTTTCATTTTTCTGCTGCTTTTTTTGAGTTCATGGACTTCTTTTTCGTGCACATGGACATGGACTGCACACCAAGGCACTGGTTTCACATACATGATGGTTGCAACATGTTTCTGATGGATGTGATTTGCTGCTGATTTGGTGCTGATTCATGTCAATAGCTGCTGATGATGATAGATAGATGGATGGATGGATGGATGGATGGATGGATGATGGATGGATGGATGGGAATTGCTGCTGAGTTTCTGCTGTTTGATGTCAGTAGCTGTTGCTCTTTGAGAAGTGTTCATGGTTCATGGTTGACATCATTTGCTAATGATGGATGGATGGCACTGGTTTCACATACAGTACATGATGGTTGCAACATGTTTCTGATGGATGTGATTTGCTGCTGATTTGGTGCTGATTCATGTCAATAGTTGCTGCTGATGATGGATGGATGGATGGGATTTGCTGCTTATTTGCTGCTGTTTGATGTCAATAGCTGCTGCTCTTTTCAGAAGTGTTCATGGTTCATGGTTGACATAATTTGCTGCTGAGTTGGTGCAGTTTGATTGATGATGGATGGATGGCTGGATGTGAATTGCTGCTGTTTGATGCCAATAGCTGCTGCTCTTTTCAGAAGTGTTCATGGTTGACATAATTTGCTGATTATGGCTGAGAACTGTTTATGAAGAGATTTGTGCAGTATTTACTATGCTTTTTCTGTGCTGAAAAATACATTACTGTACCTTTTAAAAGTTCCTGGACTGGACTGTTCACTAAGGCACTGTTTTCATACATCTATGTGCACTAAAGTAGTTTTTTAAATTACAGTATTGAATGTGCTGTGCTGAATAGCAATGTTTAACACTACTGTACATGCTGTACAGGTACTGTGTGTGTTTATGGATGAATGTGTGGTGTAATGTGTTAGATAAGTGTTTGTAAATAAAGTTCTGTGCATGTTTATGGCCCAGTATGTCCGCTTGTTCAGTCTCATGCCGATAAATGTGTGTGCGGCGCTCCGTTAGCGTTATTTCTGTGACTTACGAACGAAATCCGGACCTACGAACGAGACGTTTTCACCCCCGACCTACGGCAGAATCGAGCTGCGAACGGTCCTTAGGTCCGGAACTCATTCGTAAGTCGGGGGTTCCCTGTATACAATGCAGTAGATTATATCATAGATGAATGGCAACCAAGGTGGGTAGGATTTTGGCATCATACTAATGTGCACGGCCAAAAATGCAGTTTTGCAAACAGTTTCCACCAAAATAGAATGCTTTTTTTATTTTTTTTATTTTTTTTATGGCCACTCAAAACACAACCACACAACATTCTGGTCACATGACCACAATCATTTCGAATTGAGTGAGACTGTAGCTGAAAATTAGCTTAAATCTTCTGCTATTTTCTTGCAATTTCGAGCAACTAGTCCTAATTGACCAAAAAAGTTGCACCATAGTGAGAAACTACCCTTAGCTGAGTATCACAAAACTGAAATTTAACAACAAAGCTACAGCAATACAATGCTTTTAAGCCTTTCCTCCTGTAATTCCATCAGATGAATCTCACAGATGTATTTTTACATCTACGAAGTTTCTCCTCTGCGATCCCACACAAGTATAATCAAAGCCTTGCTAGTTGTGCACATAGTTTTTCATCAAACAAAAAAAACGTCTTTGCCAAGACATCAGATTATGAGTTGTCCTCCAGAACATCTGATTGCACTCATTAATTCTCTGAGCCACTTGGGCTCAAAAAGCTGCTGCCTGGATTCTGGGAAGCAGCTCTGGTCTGATGGTGTTTGTTTACAGCATTTAGAAATGCCAGCTGGTGATATGAAAAGGCAGAAACAGGGTCGTATGTCTGCAGCAGCAGATGTGATTTTAGAGCGCTGATCATAAAAAAAAAAGAATCGTGACCTGCATGGTTTTTCATACTTCCATAAAAATTCTCATTCAGTCAAAATCAAATATGATGTATTTTTTTTGGGGGGGTGGGGATAAATTAAAGATCTAGCATTCCTTGACGAATGCATTTCACCCAGCACCTATTAGTTCTAAACTAAAATCCACCTACAATTACCGGTAATTTTTCGCCATATTTGTGATGACTAATGTTACTTAGCTGTGGCAGCCATCTTGAACTAGAATGATTAAATGTTAATTATATGTTGATGTACATACAGTACGATGATTAATTTATGAAAGTCTGAAAAACATCCAGTTGTTCATGCTGTCTTCAGGCACAGGCCTCCCTTGTAAAATAGATCTGTGATCTCAATGGGATTTGCCTGGTTAAATAATAATAATGTCTTTTCCTGTCATCTGCGTATGTTTCCCATACACAGACGAAATTCGTCTCTGCATTTAACCCAACCACCTACCAGGTGGTGCAGTGAGCAGCCATAGAAAGCGCCCGGGGAGCTGGAGAAATAGGTGTGCACTCATAGACACCCCAAGGTGTGTAGTGGCCGGGACGCGAACCCGCGTCCTTCGGGTCCCAAGTCAAAAGCCCTGCCACTACACCAAATAAAATAAATAAAGGTTAATAATGAGAGGTTTTGCTAAAAGTCAAATGGTTCTGACAAGACAAGTTGGAACCAAACGTTTTATACAAAGCTGTGCAACATGTAGTGGTCAATGCATGCATTGCAAATCACTTTCCACTACTGTCACATCAAATTTTAGCTCCAAATCTGTAAAAATGACGTTTTGTTTGTGGTTTTGAAAGTCGGCTGGCTCTGGTGGCCATCAGGAAAGGATTGGCTCTAAATGTTTATCAGCTGTTGATGGACAACTAATAATAAATTTATAAAAAAGTTCATTAAAATCTATCTAGTAGGTCACAACTACTTTGCCAACAAGAAGTTAAAGTTGACTTTAAGTTAAAAGGTGCTGTACAATCATTTAGTGCTTGGTGTATGTGTTGGGAATGACTCAGCCACTTCCACACCCAATTTTAGGTCAGTGCCTGCATGTAAAACTGACTGTCATAGCTATTTTTGTGTTTTCTATAACGGCTCTTGGCAGTAGCAGCCATCTTGAATGGACACGCACACACACACACACAGCAAAACCATTATCACCTTTAACATTTGGTGCTGGGCAAAAACAAAACTGCATGAGCTCACAAGCCTGTGTTTCTGCACGTGTGTGTGTGTGTGTGTGTGCTCATCAGTCGGTGAGTGACTAAAAGAGGGCGGCACTCGTTACGGTCAACAAGTGGAAATGCGCAGACACTCTAATCCTCTCTGCAAATCAGCTTTAATCAGCCCAATCAATCTTCACCCCCGTTCCCGCTCTTCACACTGAACATGGCTGTACGCTTCTTCACCGCCGTCGCTCCTCTCGGGTGGAACATTTATTTGCGGGTACTTGACTCCCCCCTTCAGATGAGCTGGTCTACAAGCAAGCTAATAAAGCAGCTAATTGTGTGGTTGTCAGAGCAGGATTGATTTGTCTGTTTCAACACTGATAACACAAGCAATCATCTCTTTCTGTGAAGCCTTCACACACTGCACTGCTCTGCTGTAGCTGCTGACATTTGACAGCCGGTGTGTGTGTGTGTGTGTGTGTGTGTGTAGAAAAAAAAACACTTAAGACAAATGGACAAATGGTTTGCAGGAATTTCAGTTTAGAAGCAGTAAACAAAGGATAACAAACACACAGATCGACTGTATATGTAGGACACTGAGACTCTTTAGCATGGCGACAGTCAAGGACATATAGAAGAGGGTTCAGTGGGTACCCAAGCCCAGACTGCAGGGCAAGCCACATCCAAAAGGTAAATTCTTGTCTGATGGGTAACATTAAGACACGTTACCCAGGCAATGGTTTACACCACACGTAAACAGGGGTGGAAGTAATGAATTACAAATACTCGCATTACTGTAATTACCGGTAAGTAGATTTTTTTGGGTACTTGTATGAGTATTTCTTTCAAGTAGGGATGCACCGATACCAATACCAGTATCGGGTATCGGTCCGATACCATGTGCGTTTACTCGTACTCGTACTCATAAAAGGGCTCCGATACTACAGGACCCGATACCAGTTTCATTTCATTTCATTGACTATGTAAGAGTTCAAATGTAAAACATTTTATTTTTTTGTACAAGTTTGGACATACTTTACAGATTACCAATAGTAATGTACTTTGTTTATTTATGTTTGAAGTGTCTAATGAAAATAAACAGTTTAAGTTAATTAGAATGATTTTTAAAAATATTAATTAGTACTTGTATCGGTACTTGGTATCGGCAAGTACTTTAATGTAAGTACTTGTACTTGTACTCGGTTTTCAAAAATCTGGTATCGGTGCATCCCTACTTTCAAGTGTGTAATTTTACGCATACAGTACTTAAGTACAATTTAGACCATGCAATCTACTTTGCTACTTTTAAAATCAGAAGTCGCTACAGAGTATGGCCACAATTTGAATTAATAGTCATCTTTGTAGCCAGTAATGCTCTCAGATAACGAACGCGCCAATTATCTTTGACATAAGCAAAGGGCAACTTTGTAGAGTAGAGAGTTATTTATGGACCAAAGATTTGGAGAAAAAGCCAAAATGGTGACATAAGCAAAGGGCAACTTTGTAGAGTAGAGAGTTATTTATGGACCAAAGATTTGGAGAAAAAGCCAAAATGGAAACAGACAACAACACTGTCTGTCAAAAGAGAAAATGATGAGGTAAAGGCTGAGGACGAGTCCCCGTGGCCGTACCTGGAGGAATGTTTCATGTACAGAGGGTGAAAAGGAGACAGAGTCCAGATGCAAACTTTGGTCGCTCTCTACGGTGATAGCAGCTTACAAGACTTCAGCATCTAATCTCAAAAACATATTGCAGTATATGAGGTTTCACAGCTACCTGTATGATATTGCTTTTTTATTGTTTGTATGTGTGGGTTATTAGTTTGGCTGAGTATGCAAAGATCTTAGATATTGTCACTGCCATCAGTTTGCCTGGTACTTAAATAAGATGGAGCTTCTGAGAAATGTACAGTACTTTGAATGTAGCTATATATACAGTAACTCAAACTGAATGCCTTCTATTGACAACACAATAAAACATCAATTGGTTAATTAAAAAGTAATTAATACTCTGAGTATTTTTGAAGAAGAGTACTTTGTACTTTTACTTAAGTATTTTTATAACACCAGTACTTTTACTTGTAATTGAGAACAATTTAAGTAGTGTAACAGTACTTGTACTTGAGCACAAATTTTCAGTACTCTTTCCACCTCTGCATGTAAGCCCCAATGAAAGTGGTAGATGTGAGAAAGGTCTTCCACATGTCTTTACTTGGTTCTGGATGAAGATAAGATTGTTGTCATCCTTGTAGCTTTATTAATTTGGTGTTCTGATCCTGCCTACACCTGACAGGTACCTTTTTTCTTTCTTTTTTTTCACTCTTTCAACAGTCATTTCACCTTCATCTTGTTTAGGTAGAATGAACCTCCAGAACTCATGACAGCTGAGACAGGCTCTGGTCTTGGTGAGAGACCAAGCTCCAACCACGATTGTTCTTGTTATTTCTAGATTGATAGCAAATAAAGCTTATTTTAAATTACATTTTCATTGCCTTTGCCTTGGGTTTTATATTTTGGATAGAAACTTATCAGAGTGTTGGTAAGTCAATCTCTTTTTACAACTTTGCCAACAGTCTGTACTTATGTTACCACAGATGACTACTGGATATGGAGGAAGACTAGCAGCTGTTTTAAGAAGTAATATAGGTGTAGTGGACCTACCCAGGGTCAAACTAAGGTTTTTGAACTGTCCAGTGATGACCTTTACTGACCTCTCAGTAAAGCAAGACATTTACCACAAAATCATTCCATTAGTTGTAATCTGAGAATATAGTCATCAAAAGAGACTATTTCTATCTTTGATTTTATTCTAATGTAATCAAAAGGATAACTTTTGTCATTTTCATGATATATGTTATATGCTGTTATTCTTTAAATGTGAAACATCAATGTGTCATTTCTGCAAGTGAAAAGGTGTCAAAGTTCAGCTAAAATGTCAAACTGACTTACACTGAAATTGTTTTTGTCGAGTTTAAGCTCTTGGGCGGCCGTGGTGTAGTGGTAATGGCAGTCGTCTCCCGATCGGAAAGTTGGCGGTTCGACTCCCGGGACCCGCACCATGTGTCGTTGTGTCCTTGGGCAAGACACTTAACCCTGAGTTGCTCCCGGTAGGACTGGAAAGCACCTTGCATGGTAGTCTGCCACCACCGGTTTATGAATGTGTGTAGCATTCAATATATGTGTAGCACTTTGAGATTTTCAGTAATGAAAAGTGCGTTATAAATTGAATTAATTATTATTATTATTAAAACTCTCATTCAGCGTCTGAAAGTCTCTCACTCAGATACTTTTCCTAAACAATTTCCTTCTCTGCGCTGAATTTCACCTTGAATAGTGATAACAAGTGGACCAATGAAAAAGAGACAAGTTTCTCTCCTCTCTAATTCTCTTTTAAGTTCTAACTTTTGCGGAAACGCTTCAGAGTTTGCTGGGAGCTTCTAAAGAGATGTGAACCTTCCCAAAGGGCTGGGGTACGCTTGGTCAAGAGCTAACGACCTTCGTCATCCAGCTGGGACTGATAACTTGCTGTTATGAGTCCACTTCGAATGAGCGTAAGCTCAAACTTTGTTATTCCTTCCTGGAATAAATTATCTTGAGCCAAAAAACCACGATTGCCACGGCTTCTGCCGACGAAAGCGAGTATCACCGACACCGACAAGGTAAACACATGTGGAGTCCAGCTTGGACTTGCGGGACCGACGACTCGTCAGTCCAAAGCTGATCACAGCTCTTTACCAGAACCAAGGCGGACGTCTTAAGGTAAAGGAGCCGCTGTTTGCTTGCTGGAGGTGTGATGATATCTTAGCTGGACGCGTACGGAAGAGTGTCATCTGGTTTCATAAATGCAAGATAAACTTCCTCTCTTAACCTCCCAATTCTTCTTAAATCTTTCCTCCTATTCTTTTCCCTCTCAATCTAAGCTGGAAACTATTTTAAGCTGAAGAGCCCACAGACTAAATATGTTAACATCCAATATTGAAGTCTGTTGTGTTAAATTTAAGTGTGCTGACGTATTAATTTGAAAGAAAGTGAAATCATGTCAATCAAGTGTAATGGTGTTGATTTTAGTTGATTTATTTTAAATAAATGGTAGTGTCGCCTGGCATACCAAACTAAAATCACCGTTTTCTGTCACTTAATGGCTATGGTTATTTATCCATCACAAAGATCACAGAAATATTGAATAAACTGAAAAAGAAAAGAATCCGTGAATTTACTATTCAATCTGAATAAGTAGATTAATTAAGGATAAAGAGGTCAGCTTAATACTGACCCCTGTTAAAATCCTTTAGTTACATCTGGGTGGCACTATATGTGTTTAAAGACACAATATATGGTCTCCCTCATGTTTACTTCATCGGCTAATACTGAGAAGGAGACAACACTTTAGCAGATTTTTAGGATGAATTAATTGTTATTGGATAAACTAGCGACAAAGGAATTTTTGCCATTTAGGATCTCAGGGAAACATAGGTTGCAGGTTTTTCTGACAAAAGTTGAATGGACCCTGTGTTTTAGAGATATGACTCATGACCAAAGACGAGGCCTCAGACAAGATCTAAAATACAAGCAATTGTACTGGGCCTACTTTGTAGGGTATCCAAGCTGGTTCCTCTTGGGTACCTTCTTCTGTGTAGGATTCTAGCACTTCCTGCAGGTTCCTGAGTCCAATGTGGTGCCAACAAGCAGAAGCTGTGAATCATTCCACTAACTAGCTCCAGGACTATAAGAAGCTGCAGAAGAGCTCCCTTCCCTGCTGGAGCATTACTTACCTACTGGTATATGGTTCAGTCCTCAGCATGGACTGAGACTGGCAAAAATGACTTGTCTTACTCTGTTCCTATAACCTGGAACACCTTGGAAAAAGATCTGAAGCTGTCCAGTTTGATTTATTTAAGGGATTTTAAACATTTGATAACGTCAATAGAAAAATCTTTGGAAATACTTTCTTGTTTTTAGTATTTACATAGTTTTATATGGCACCTTGATTTGACTGTTTTTAAAACTACTTTAATTTGATTTTAATTGCTTTTTGTTTAATTATTGTTGTCTCTATTTTATATGTTGTCTGTCTAAAACAGGTCTCTCTTGGAAATGAGTCCTCACAACTCAGTGAGAATAACCTGTATAAATAGAGGTTGAACGAACAAATGAATTTGTGCTATCGGCCACCTTGTTCTAAATTTAAGACTAAAGTAATACCTTGTGTTTTTCTCAAGTTCTTCTCCAACCTGTTTCCTGAGCCTCTAGTCCTGGGTCCCTTGTCGCTTTCCTCAAATCTTCAACTCCTGTAGATCCCTGTACCTCCTTGTGAATCTCCTTCAGCTGTGCCATCGCCATCCAATCACTTGCTTCCACGCTCCACTGGCGCTCTCCAATCCTGGACCTGACCTATCTGGAATCCTCTGCTCTCCTCTCAATGCTACTGCTCACCTACCTTCCTGTAAGAGATCATCAGTCTGGACTATTTGTCATTTCTCCTGCAGATTAAGACGTTTACATCCAGCACACACAAGTTTATGGCATGGACTGAGTTGGACTGAGCCAACACAAATATGTGGGAAAGTAGGTGGATGATTCAAGAAATGTTTTAGTTTTAATTTATTATTTTGTATTTAGAATAATAATAATATGAATTTCTAAAGAGTTTGTTGATGTCTGATTGCTTTTTTGTTTAGTTTTGAAGTCCAAAAGTGGGGGTGAAACTTGCATTGCCACTCATGTTTTGTGTTCTCTGGAATAAGAATGCTGGAACAATTTTTTTTACTGGGAAAGGTTTTTTTTTTTCATAGATTAAATTAAATAAGAAATGCTGATCTACTGTAGCCCCTGTGATGGACTTGTGACCGGTCCAGGGTGTAACCCACCCCTCGTACAGTGATTGCTGGACATGGGCACCGGCGACCCCTGTGACCAAAAATGGAAGAAGAGAGTAAAAGATAATGGATGGATGGATGGATCTACTGTAGCAACACCTTATCCTTTTTGTAGTCTCAAACAGGGGGAAATAATCCATTTGCACTGTTGATCGCATGCCTTTTTCTCCTATTTCAGGGCTTCTGTACTGTAATGTAACTGCTCCCATGGGATAACATTTCCAGCTGTTAAACTGGTTTGGTTGTTAGCTCCGTAAATTACCTGTATGAAGACATCACAAATAACCTCCACCAATTCATTTTTCCTGTCTCTATCTGCATTCATTGATTTCTACATCAATCTCACTGTAAGTGGCTTTGCTTTCATTTGTCTTTATTGTTTCTCTCCCCAGGTATTTTCCTATCCTCCGACCATTTTTATGCTTATCTGAGCCTGACAGGTGCTTCCACAGTGGAGCTGTAAATTGGTACACTGCTCAATCACATATATTCAAACATTTTCCAGCATAAATAGATAATATGTGCCGTCTACGGGAACAAAACACTTTATTGTAGGACATGTCAATAGGTCAAAATGATGGCTTATTAAAATATGGGCTAATCAGGCAGACAAACACTAAGAAGAAGATTTAACAGCTTCAAACAGCTGCCTACTTATTCAGACTTTCCTCCAGGTTGCTTTAGGTGTGAAAAATGCTTAACTGGTCTTTTAAAATACCCTTTTTATATATACACATCGGGGTTCCGGTAATTAAGACCAATGGAAAACCAAAGAATCGAAACAAAAGGCTTAAAATGGTCCATTTTCTCACTGCAGTTTAGAATACAGATTAACTCTCTAATCCTTCTGTAGCAGCATGTTAAAGCATCACACTGATGGACACCTTCTTTTCCTTTTGACTTCAAGGTGTGCATATTTATGTTAGAAGTGAACCTCAAGAGTAACGTGGACACGTGAGGATGTCGACAGATAGATGTTCTAAAGAGATCATCAGTACTTTGTGTTGATTAAACTCTGCTGTTTGTTTTTATTTAGTTTTATAATCTACAATATGAGTTTAATGGTTTCCAAAAGTTTACAGTAGTCCCTCGTTTATCGTGGTGGATCCATACCCTGAAGCTCCGCGATAAGTGAAAAACCGCAAAGTAAAGATAGTAGTAGTAAGTAGTTGTTTATTGTAGTATTCATACACACACACACACACACAAACATTATATATATATATATATA